>CATIWQ010314415.1:0-20118 GCA_949673415.1 Euphorbia schlechtendalii
AAATCAACCAATCATGAAAAGGTGCCTATCCATTGTGGATTAGATTGAAGCTTCTCAACCAATCACAATGAAGTGATGCAATCATTCACCAATGGACACAACTCTTCGTATGGATAGACGCAACCCTTTGAACTCTATAAATAGGGCTTCAAGGCCTCACAATTTTGTGCAGCAGCAAGTGGTGCATTAGATTGCATGAGTGAGATATAGTGTGTGTACAGATAGAGAATTCGCTACATTCATAAGTGTTAGCGAGAAAATGTTTAAGTGATTCGAATCCTTATTTCGATCACTAGATTTCTCTATATTCTCAAGCGATTGTTGTATAAGTGTACTTGTAAATCACTTATCAATAAAAGTTTTCGATCTTCAATATTCGTTTGTTTAATATTCTCAAAGAATAGCATCCTAGCGGAGGTTCTGTACTAGGTTTGTTCATTTGCGCTAGGTTTAGAAAAGTTATTTCATGTGTTGCTCTGCGGTGAATAATTGAACATCTAAGTATTTTGAACCGAGTCTGTTAGATTAGTTTAGTGAATCGTAACATCTTTGTTGAACTTGCATGTTTTCTTTGCTATCCTTATTTCGTAGGGAAAATCTATATATTTAGATTCTCTAATCTTTCATATCTATATTTACTCATTCTTCATTTTAACCCTCTTATCCAAAATATCAAATCTATTTTATTTTCTTTATTCTGTCTTCCTTGTTGATCTTTGGAGCTAGTCCTTCCCTGTGGGTTCGATATCTTTTAAAACTGCATCGCAACTGTATACTTGCAGTTATCATCATTTTTCTATCTTGATAAGTGGTATTGACAACACCTATACTTTACGTGAACAACTTTTTGGCACCATTAATACATAGCCAAACTCTTTGCGAAAAATTATTAAACTTATCAGTAGAAAAGTGGTGAACACTTTGTTGAGATTTCCTTGACAAATTTGATGAACTTTCCTGCCTTGATCAGTTCATGTACAATATCTACCAAAGTTCGATAATCGTCTGTGTGGTGGCCCCTAGCTCGGTGATAATCTTAATATTTTCTTATATCCCTTCCTAGGATAGTTACCTCTAAAATCTTAGGGAACTTTTTTTTCTTCTTCTCTAGAGTTTTCTTAACTGCTATCAAGATTTGTCTAAGGGATATGTTGAGTTTAGGTGGGTCTTCCTCTTCTTCTCTATCACGGTAGCTGCCACCACCTTTGCTAGAGCAGTCTCGGCTCTTTTTCCTCCTATCATCATATTTGGATTAGTCATCCTTTCTTGAATATTTGTTCCGGCTTTCTCTTCTCTGCCTAAAATTATATCTTCCGCCAAAATCAAGCCTTATTTCATATATATTATCTATTGTAGGTATTTAGATGCTTGGTAAAAATGTCATTTCTCAAGTCTCTATTTCTCGTTCCTTTCAACATTACTTCCATTGCAGTGATAAAATCTAGATCCCTTACTTCTAAGCATGGTTATTTAAATTGGTTGTAATATTCACGAAGGCTCTCTTTCGATCCATGTACAATCTCATGTGACTACCTTATAACCATTCCCGTTTGAGCAGAGCCCAATAAGTGCTTGCAAAATGCATAGCTCAATTTATACCAGTTACCTATGATGTTCGGAGTTAATGATGTGAATCATCTTGCAGTTAGTCCCCCACAGAGGAAAAATATCAATGTATGCATGCCTCATTTGCCCTGACCATTTCAATCTGGTTTATATAATCGCCTACATGGTAATTTGGGTGATCTTTGCCCGTATATTTATCAAATGTAGGAAAGAAAACCATCTAGGACAAGGGTTGGTCTAATATGTTCCTCGTGAATGGCGAAAAGTTAGTCTTTGAAATCACCTCTTGATAAGGAACTGCTAGCTTGGCGAAAAACCTCTTGGCTTTCTTCTCAAACTCTAGATTATCTTCTTCTTCATGGCTTTCTATTTCCACTTCCCTCTTAGCTTTCTTCAAACTAATGGGCTACTCAGGCTCGACATTTATACCGAAATTTTATATAGCAGCCAAAGTTGGCCTTATATCTTCAAGCGATATGTTTCCATATTGCATGGCGATCACTAGCTCTGGAGCAAGGATAGTTTTGTGGAATGACCCACGAGAGTTATGTTATGATCCGGCTTGGTGCTCTCTTCCACCTGCGCAATTATGAGAGGTGTGGAATGAACTAGTGGATTTGAGAGGGGTATGATAGGCGTGCTTGGGGGGATTGTCGATTGATTGTAAAATCAAGGCAGTATGTGTCCCACTAAGGCTCTCTCGAAATCCTCCATCAAATTTTGTGCGGTTCAGCTTACCGCTTGGATATCTGCAATCTAGCTTTATTCAAGTCACCAAAGATTACACTTAACGTGAAATAACAATCCAAAACAAACATTTTGTATAATTCCATCTCTTAAGGAGTCATATTGGACTTTTGTTACAATGCTAGGAGAGGGTTGTTACCCTCTGATTTCCTGTATTCATGGAGCTGTTTGCCACCATAAAGGGTGGCTCTCCATTGGATATCATTCTCGTTGTGGGTGGGTCAGATGTCCGGTTTAAGTGATTTTGTTCTTACGAGGTGTTAGTTTCATCATATTCTCAACGTTGGATATGATTTATTAATTTTTAGGAAGTTTCTGCTCGTTGGAATGTTCTTGTAGGAATTGAGATTCTCACCTGAGCAAGATAAATCAATCCACGCTCACCGCACCAATAAAAGATTAGTCCTAGAATGGTGTTTCACGCGCTAATCTTTTAACTCGGATTAATTCCTTAAGCTCCTCTTAGTGTTGTTGAAGGTTCCTACAAAACAAAATCGGTTGCTATGGTGACTAACCATATAATCGGCGTAGCCTCTTCGATGTTTAAGTTAGATCGGATTTAAGAGATGAGATGAGGAGTTTTAAGTGTTAAGAATAACGTACTTCTTAATGGTGATCCAAGATGGGCTTTTATAGATTTAGAATAACTCGTAACACGGTTAGGAGAGAGATTTATATCCCAAATAGAAATCTTGCTTAAATAGTTATTTCTCTTCAATAAGATAGAGTTTGTTCTTGTACAAGGAGAATCCTGATTAGGACCAATTGTTTTTCTGGTGGAGAAAGCGTTTAGGAATCTGTGTTAGATTATATTCCTTGTTTAATGCAATCCTTCTAGGCAAATAAACCGACTTTGCTTAACATCTGTCTGGCCTTATCTTCTAGTTAAGATAAAGTTAGACTTTGTCTTCTTGGAATATTGAGACGGCTTTGTCCGCCTGGTTATCAAAGATGTGATGGGCACGTGCTTAGTAATATTTTACCTAGTTATCACCCCTAATCTTTAATCTCATCATTTTTTTCTCTGGTACTTATTGAATTGGTAGAATCGGCCGAATCTGCTAATTCAACACCAATTAAGGCGATTCAAAATTGATTCACGGTGAATTTAGATTCACCCCATAGATTATTTTTATTGTACGATTTCAATAACTATGACTATACAGACTTCGAAATAACAAATCATCACAGAATTTCAAATAATGGGATAAAAATTAACCGATTATCGGAAATGAAAAAACAATGCAGCATCAAATTGCATTCGAATAAGGTGACTGCCAACCTGAATCCTACTGCAAAATACTGTCACCGGACAATGAAGAGGCCGACTGCTGATCAGTGTAATTAATATTGTTCTGAGCAAACCACGTGATGCCTTTTCAATAAAACATTTTTATTATATAAAAAAACAACACAAACACTAGTTTTAAAGCTGGAAACAACTTAAGCACATACGAATAACATAAGAGAGGAAAGCAATTATTATTATTCGGATCATTCTTCCAATATCTTCTTCTTCTTCTTCGGTATAGCTTTCAGTGGTGTAAGCAGTTTAATCGAAAATGCCAATTTTTCTCTCATGTCAACGGTGTTTGGAGGCTGCCAATCGAAACTATGAATCAAAGACGCAACCGTGAGATGAACTATTCGATGACCCAATCCCATCCCAACACATCTTCTTCTTCCGGATCCAAATGGAATTAATTCGAAATTATGCCCTTTGTAATCAATTTCGGACCCAACAAATCTCTCAGGCTTGAAACTAAGCGGATCCTCCCAGACGTCCGGGTCTCTTCCTATTGCCCAAGCATTTACAATTACGTTCGTATTTTTCGGTATCAGATAGTCCATGAACTCAGTGTCTTCTATCGTGTTTCTTGGTACAAACGG
This sequence comes from Euphorbia schlechtendalii, assembly GCA_949673415.1. Lineage (NCBI taxonomy): Eukaryota > Viridiplantae > Streptophyta > Magnoliopsida > Malpighiales > Euphorbiaceae > Euphorbia > Euphorbia schlechtendalii. Next base: position 4,204 of record CATIWQ010314415.1, read on the forward strand.
GAGTACAGGATGTAATCTCATTGTTTCTTTTATTACTGCTTGCAAATATGGCAATTCGTCCAAGTCGCCCTCTTCAACTTTCCTATTGGGTCCCACCACTTGGTCGAGTTCTTCTTTGACCCTTTCCATTGACTCCGAGTTGTGAAACAACTCGGCCAACACCCACTCTATGGTCCCACTTGTAGTTTCCGTTCCGGCGAAAAACATTTCCTGAAACATTGATGTCATACATAACAAATATCTGGTACCCCGTACCCCTGTTTTTGGGGTTAGTGGGAGGGCCGGAGGGAAGGCGACCACCCAGTGTCCACTACTATTGAATGGGCCCAAAATAATATTTATACGCTTATAGTTTATATTTTAGTAAAAATAAACATTCAATGAGGTTATGTTAATTGATTTATCTCTAAAAAGACTGAATTAAATATTGTAGGTTTAATTTTAATTTCTTCAATTGTAAATTTAATTAAATATAAGAATAGATTGTCAGCGTCGGATCTGGTTATTGAATAATCCTTCTAATTAGAAAAGAGTAAAGTAGTTCAAGCACTTACCAATATGATAACAAGCATATCGTGGGGTGACATCTTTTGCTGTTCGTCGTCTTTAAACTCCATTACCGAATCCAAAAAGTCTTTCATCTGTCTTTTCGATTCTGTTTCTTGGGTCCTTTCTTTCATAAACTTCTCTACAACGTTCATAGCTCGCCGTAAGTGAATTTCCATGTTTTTCTTGATTCGTTGCGGGTCAAGTACTCTTAAAAAGGGGAATGAATCGACCATATTAGGCGCCCCCGCGAATTTTACTACCTTGTCCATTGCATCAAAGAACTCAGACCCATCATCCAAATTATGAGAATCCACAAGATCCCTAGAGAAAATAAGATTCCCTATCAAGTTAAAAGTCATGACAAGAAGATATTGCGACAATAACATCTCTCCTGATTCTCCTCTTGCAAGAGCTCCCACTGTATCTTCCTCGATGTACTGAATCATCTTGTCGACGCATTTTTTACGAACATGGACTGACTCGTTGACTTTCTTGTTAGTTGTGAGATCAAGGGTGACTAGTCGGCGGAGCTTGCGCCACGTCGGGCCATAGGAGCATAGAGAAAGTGAACCCTGGTTGAAGTTATGAGTAGTGGAAACATCAGAAACAATCCTACCCGAAAATGAAACGTCGTGGTTCTTGAAAAGGCACCCAGCTGCTTTGGCAGATTGTATAACAAGGGTGTTCGTAAACCCAAGTCTCAACCAAATTACAGGACCGTACTTGAATCGATGTTGGTATAAACCCTGGTGTGGATATGTTCCCAGATCGAAAATGTTTCCAACTATTGGCCAACCTGGCGGTCCTGGCGGTAGTTGGTTTCGTTTTCGTCTCAGTTTGAGAATTGCAATCAGAACTGTGAAACAAAGAAGAGAATACCAAGAAAGAGAGTCAGTGAACTTGAATTCCATTTTTTTAAGTAGTTATTTAGCTCTTACTGTGCTTTGTGTATATACATAGGCTTTGTTTAAAATGAGAACAGTAGCATCATTATAATTTTGATGTGGGGTCACAGCTAAAAAGTTCTGTGTAGATTTTCGGCTTTTATATCATCTATCATATCATCATTTTAACCATAGTCAACATCAAATACCGCCCTATATAATTTAAATAAATTTAACCTTGTAAGAAAAAATTTGTCATTTATTTTTTTCGTAATCAAATTTAAATTGATTTTAATAAATTTTACAATAGTATTGTTGGTCCATTTTATCTTCTTTTTTTTAAGAGAAAATGGTAGAATGCACATTTGGGGTGGACATCCTAATTATATTAACATCCCCGCTTACCTATAATACACTCCACCAATTATAGTAAAAGAACGCATCACAGGACATGAATCGCCTAATAAATTACAAAAGTATCATACACATATAGTGCTAGAATCAATCAAAATGTCCGTTGGCTTGAAACAAGTCTTGACTTCCATGTTTCTCTTGAAAAACGAATTCGTTCCTCTTCCTCCAAATACTCCAAATAATCGAGAACCATAAAGTCGTTCCGAACTCCTTGGGTGTACCTTTATTGAACATCAGAAACTCATGCACGCGGCCTATGATTGGCACATAAACTCTAAGCCACTTGAAGGCCTTACTCCAAATTAACAAACTTTGACGACAAAAAAGGAAAAAATGATCCAAGGATTCGCTTGTCGCACAAAAGGGACAAGTCGAGTCTGAAATTGATGCACAACAATGGGTTAGGAGAAACTCCCTTGTTGGAATTCTTCCATGGAGAAAAAGCCATGCGAAAAAATGAACATGAGGGGGCAAACATGTTTTCCAAATCAGCCCAAAAGAGATAGGAGGGTTTGGCCAATTATTTTCCTCGTAAAACCTCACGCAAAAAAGACGCCGATGAGTAAATTCTTCTTGCATCTAGATTCCAAAGAAAATAATCATCATTCACTGGGAAATCAAGCTAGATTTGAGCATTAACTAATGCCTCGAAATCTGTGGATGGAAGCAAGGACGAGGCTGTCATAGAGATAAGACATTTTAGCTCAATAAAACGATTCCATTTAGTCAACTGTAACCGCCTATGCCATACTGGACACCCTTGATTAATGTTAGCAAAGATCTCGACACAAACTTGATTGACATAGCCATTCTTCAGAACATAGAGATACCATAAGACATCAAATAAAACCTTTGACGGACCCCTAGAAGTCCAATTATCAAGCTAAAAAACCGCTACCCAACCTGATAGAGTAGCTAAAGGTGAAAAAGCTCCAATACGACTGGTTATGCTTTTGCGAATGTTTAACCAAATCGGAGAAAGTTTCGATGCATCAAACTCAAGGAGATCCCACCAAGAGGTAAAACCATGACTTTTAGCATAAAAACTAGCCCACAAGGACTCATCTTCCATGCAACGAAGGTGCCACAACCATTTGAGAAGCAAACTACAATTTGCAAGAGAGGGGTGAATGCAGATTAACTTGTTTTTTTAGATTTTAAAACTGATTGCCAAGTTGTTTTAAATGCGTGCTAAGTGAACTAAGCTGAGTGCAACTACAAGCTTAAAACTATAAATTGCTCAACTTAAACTGACTTAGGTTATCTTCACGTTGTGCTAAGTAAAACTCACTCGACTTTGAATGGTTTTCAAGTGGATATAGAAAATAGAGAGATGATGAATGAACGTAAACACTGTTAACGATAAAAAAGATAAGTAAGGATAGAAAACCCTTGAGTTTTATCATGGTTCGGCACCGAGCCTACATCCAGTACTCGGATTCTTTTTTGAGATTAAATCCACTAGTGATTCTTTCCTTACATAAGCAAAAAAACCTTTATCAGTGGGTAGACCAATTACCAAAAGTACTTCCTTTCTAACTACCACTTAAACTCATTTTGGGTACCCTTCCAAATTGACTCACTCATATAATTGAATAATTTGAAGAACATAGGATTTCAACTTATAAAACGTTGAATCATCTACAATGAATTAGCTTAGCTAGATTTCTAATCCTATATGATTTCTCTTTTACAAACTGATTAGAATTTATTGTTTGCTTTCGGGATTGCTTGATTTGGAATTTCGAATGCTATAATTGCTTTAGTAGAGTTTCAGCTCTTGGAAATTAAAGGTGATTCACCAAGTTGTAAATGTTTGCTCCAGACACTATTTATAATTGTAGAAGTCAAGAAGTAGCCATTGTAAATTTTTCATCTTCACTTAATCTTCAAAATCTCTTCTCTTCACATCTTTTAAATCTGCCCATTTGAAAATGATTTTTGGACGTTTAGAGATAGTGATTTCGAACATTGAGGTGCAAGAGTAATCCATTCATCTATATCTCGTCAAGGACTCAAATATCTTTAAGAAAATTTGTTTGAGAGATGTGTGATATGCATCGTGGAGATTTGCAGTTGGCGCAGATACACTGGAAAATGATGCATGTCAAAAGATAACTTTTTTACTTGGACACTAGTGAGGTAATTCTAACATTCCGTACTGAAACCTTTTGGTAGTGAGGATCACAAGAATATCCTTTTTGTATTTAGTGTTTTTCACCTGAAAAGCATAAAAGAAATATTTTATCTTCACAGAAACGGTTAAAAGCACAAGTGTCATAAAATATGTAAGTGTCTCAAGTTACCTAGTTTTTAACTAAGTAAAAACTACTCAGCACAAGTTGAGTTATATCGCATAAATTATGAGCAACTCAAAGTTTCCTACTCTAAGTCATAACTTAATTAAGTTCCAGCAAAACTTAGTTGTTTTCCTCAAAATAAACTCAATTTAAACTTGCTTAATTAAGGGTCTACTTAGTACCTAATATATTTCACCATCCTAAGTAATTTGTTATTTCCAAAACCTAAAAACTGTGAAATATTATTGACTTGGGTTCAACAAGTATGGATCGTGATATTTCTTTTTATTGACTAATCTTAAATTTTTAGATTGTTGAGTGGAATTTTAACAAACCAACAAGTATTTAGAGAGTGTTCTTTCAAATTCTTATCAATTACTTTGATGTTATAATTTTGAGAAATCTTATAGTTTTGAAAACATTGCAAATTTTGAATTTGATATGAAAATCGGACTAGACAATATTCTTCTGAAATATATTTCAATATCGATTAGTTTATTTTATGTTCATTAAATTTAGTTCATGTTCAATAAATATAACTAATTCAAAATTATTTTTTAAAATATAAAGGAGTTGGTCCTTAGACAGCTTATAAATAACTGTAGAGGGGGGGTGAATGCATTTCTTGGTTAATTTTTAGATTTCTAACTATATTTAAACCAAGTTAAGTTTTTAGATGTGTGCTAAGTAATGTTGTGCTGAGCGGGTCTAAAAACTTATAAACTGCTCAGCTTTGCTGGATAGTTTATCTTCAATCGCTTCCTGAGTACTTTACTCGGCACAGATTGGTTTTTCAAGCAAAAACACTTTAAGACAGAAAGAATGATGGATAAGATGAACGTGATAAAAGCTTAATGTAAAAGTAAGAACGTCAACACCTAATATATCCTGGATCGGCCCCAAGTCTACCTCCAGTTCGCAGATACCTTCTTCGAGCTTAAATCCACTAGTGATCTTTCCTTACTTACGCGGAGCAACCTTTACAATGGGTATACAGTTTTACAGAAAGTACCTCTCTTTCTAACTACCACTCAACTCAGTTTGGGTACCCTTCCAAAACTAACACTCAAGATTTGAATAAAAGATAGCAAACTAAATTCAACTTATAAGTAGTTGAATCCTTACAATTTTAAATTTAAGAGTGATTCTCTCTATTACAAATAGATTAGGACAATGGATGTTTGCTGATTGCTTGAATTTGGAATTTCTTAAAGCTGGGAGTATTTGTGCAGAGTTTCAGCTCTTAAAGAAATTCAAGGTGATTCACCAAGTTTAGACATCTGCTTCAGTCTCTTATTTATACTTGAAGCTTTGAGAATTAGCCGTTGTAAATTTTTCATCCTTGCAGTTCTTCAATTTCTCTTCTCTTCATATTTTTCGAATCTTCTTGTTAGAGACAAATTCCAAGATGTTTAGAGATAGAAATTTTAAACGTTGAGGCGTGATAAAATTCCTTTGACAAAATCTCATTTGTATTCAAGTAAATCAATCTATTAGAGAGACACGCGAAATAAAATGTGGAATCTTGAGATTGGTTGACATTGCTGATGCTTGCAAAGATGGGCGGAGACATTGAGAAATGGTGCATGTCAGAGAATTCCTTTTACCTTGGACTTTAGTGAAGAATCTCTAACATTTCATACTGACACCTTTTATCTTGTGAGGACCACTGGAAATCTTCTTTAACTTCAATGCTTTTTATCCTTAAAAGTATTGAAAGAATATTCTGTTTCTCACAGAAAGCGTTAGCAGTATAAGTGTTATTTATTTCTCTAAGTGTCAAACAATATAGCTTTTAATTAATAAAAGCTAAATCAGCATAGCTGAGTTGATATTCTTTTAAACTATGTAGTACTTAGCATTGACTCAGCTTTTCCTACTCTAAGCCGTAACTCAATTAATTACTCAACAAATTGAGTTATTTTTCCTTAAAAAAACTCAAGTCAGCTTCATTAATTAAGAGTATACTTAGTACTCAATTAATTTTATCCAAGATAGTTTGTTATTTCCAAAACGTTTAAGTACTATGAAGTACTATTAATTTGGGTTCAACAATTTCCCCCATTTTGGATAGATAGTAAACTAGGTAGTAGAAGAAATTAATTGAATAAGATAGTTTAAAGATATTAAGAATACCTGGAAAGTGATGTAAGACTCCCTCATGCTAAATGACTTTACTTAGTCAGCTTGAACTCCCTCACACTGAGTGATTCTTCTTAAGGCAGCTTAGCTCCCCCATAGTTAGAGAATTTTTCTTTATTTTGGGACTTTGCCTTACTTCAGCTTTTCTTTTAGGTTGGTCTCTTTGTATGAGTTCCTACATCATATTATCATAACACATCAGAAACATACATACATCATAAAAATTTAAAGTTAAGAAGATCTTAACTTGAGATAGAACTTGCAATTTCATTAAACAAGACACTTATTCAGTACATAACTTATGTTCTGAGCTCATATTACAATTCTAATTCCAATTACAATTCTATCTACTTCTACTAAGTACATGGCTTATTTTCTATGCTTGGAAGAGGAGGATCCAATCTTGTCTTGATTTGGCTTTTATTATTGCTGATGATGAGGCTGTTGATGATGCGGGGTGTGATATTGCAGTCTCCTTGGAAGAGTTCCTTTATCAACATTTACCATCTTAAGGGCTTCTTCAGCTACCTTCTCCCCCATTGATATCTATCCTTGAACAATTTACTCTAAATAGATATTAAAGGAGTCAATGGCAGCTTGGAAGTCCTCTTGATAACTAATTATTTGTGGGGAGATCTCTTTCTCTAGTTGCTACTTGCCCTTATAAGTGAGAAACTCTTGATCATTGAGCTCCGAAAGAAGAAGGTGATGATATCTAGAAAGGTGTGCAATCTAATGGAATCCTTAGCACGCAAACAGTTGAAAACATTATAGCAGAGCTCTGAAGTCTGTTGCAAACAATGCTATCTCCAGCTTGGCCTCCATATCAACGATCTTGAAGCAAATAGAAGATAAACACCAGGTGGTGAAGTCTATGTCTTTAGCATCCAGCTCTCCAGCTGTCACTAGAGTTCCCACATTCTTCTACAAAGTCTTCTACCTTGGACTTAATGATGTTTATCTTATCATGAATAGTCATATCGGTTTCTGAGCAACGAGATTCAGTAGGTGGAAGACTTGGCACTAGCATCTCAAGGAAGATTTTTCCCATGGCAGTGATAAAAAACTTCTAAGATGTTGAGATTTTTGAGTTTGTGTTCTCTTTGACATCTCTGCTGATATTATCAATCTTGGAATGAAGAGAGTCGAGATTTATCATAGGTCTCTTATCCATTTTGCTCGAGATCTTATTCAGTAGCTTCAACACTAGATCTTGCTTATCATCATGGTTAATCAGGAATCTAAATTAGGTCTCCAAAAGCTTAGCAATGTTGTGGCCTATGTCCTTGGTAATCTCTACCTCTATGAGCACATTTTCCAATTTGTGATCAGTGCTCATCCTGATTTTGACTTGTTCCTCACTAAGTTTATGGAGCTGTGTCACTTGAGTTTCCATGTTGGAACTTAAGGAGCTCAGCTGCTCAGCAGCAGCATCCACACTACCCTTTATCTTTCCCACAACACCGTTAGCTAGTGCAGTAGAAGTGGGGATGGATGAAATTGCTACCCCAAGCTGAGCTGCAGACCCCAATAATCTAGTTAGGATCAAAGCCATCTTATCCACCAAACTCTTGTCACTTTCTTTCGCTAAATGATTCTGAATCACAAACAAACTACCCTGAATCTTCCCAAACTCCATGAAGTAAAGAGACTCAATAGGCAAGCTTGTGTATTCTTCAAACTCAGGTAGCTTAGCCTTAGGTTTGGAAGACAAGCCCATCAACTCTTGAGATAGTAGCATATTGCTAAATTCTCCATCCAACTCAATAACAATTTAGTGAGCTGGGAATTTCTTCCTTGCAACTCCCTAATCTTTGCTAAGATAGATGCATGAGCCATGTCCTCTTGGACTAGCTCTCTGATGGGTTCAAGTACTTCAGGGGCTATAAAATTTGCCTTAGTACTTTGACCGCTTGCGTTTCCTTACTAAGCAGAGTTCTCAGCATTAGGAACTTCCCTAACCAGAGGGGTAGAGGATTGGTTTAAAGAAAGGGTAAGTTTAGAAGTTTGTACATTTGAAGAATTAGAAGGAATGGTTTTAGTCTTTTTGAATGGAAGGTATAATATGTGTTTGTGTTTGGGTTTGAGTTTGTGTCTGGGGAAGAGAAAAAGGAGAGGTTTGAGTATTATTTACTGTACAGGATTGAGAAGAGAAGGTGTCTTGGCTTTTGGTTGGAAAAGGAAGGGATAATTACTATGGAATTTTGGTTATTAACAGGAGAAGAAGGTATAATGATAGGGGAATTTACAGTATTGGAAGGAGGAGAGGAAGGTATTTCAGTTTCTACAAGATTAGGAACTGGGGTATTTACAGAAGAATTTGGTTGAGGATTTACAGAAGAAAGGGGGTAGGAATTAGAGGTACCTCTTGGTTAGCTGTTTGACCCAAAGATGAGTTAGCTTGAGGTATCTCAAATTGAGTAGAGGTTTCCTCCGTTTGAGTAAAATTAGGTGTGGGGTGATAAGTGTATAATTACACTTATTATCATAATAATTTTATACACTAAACACTATAGTTTAAGTTATTTTTATACTTCATATAAAAGATTTCACGTGGTATGTGGTTGTTTTTTATGCAAATGCAGATACTAGGTAAATCTTGGGAGTAAAATGATCTAAAGTGAAATTCTATGAAAAAAGAGTGAAATAGGGGCAAAAAGATGTATGGAACTTAAAGATTTGGCTTATGATCGAAGCTGTTAAAGATCGATGAAGTTACAAGGAGAATTATGAAGAAACATGCAATTCACTGTTGCGACAATCATTCACGGTCGTGACTTCTTCTTCTTCAAAATAGAAATATGTCAATCAAAGATTCACGGTTGTGACTTGTATATCGCAATCGCAACTTAGACGGTTTTCTAGTTTAATCTTCTTAACTACTAACTGCCAAATAAGGATGATCAACCGCTATCAACTACCAATGAATAAAAACCTATCAGAAATCAACCAATCATTAAAAAGTGCGTATCTGTGGATTAGATTGAAGCTTCTCAACCAATCACAATAAAGTGATGCAATCATTCACCAATGGACACAACTCTTCATATGGATAGACGCAACCCTTCAAACTCTATAAATAAGGCTCACAACCTGACAATTTTGTGCAATAAAGTAGAGGGGAAAACATCAGAGTGCATGGAGAGATATAGTGTGTATAGATAGAGTTTCGCTACGTTCATAAGTGTTAGCGAGAAAATGTTTAAGTGATTTGAATCCTTGTTTCGATCACTAGATTTCTCTGCATTCTCGAGCGATTGTTATATAAGTGTACTTGCAAATCTCTTATCAATAAAAGTTTTCATTCTTCAATATCCGTTTGTTCGATATTCTCAAAGAATAGCACCCCAGCGTAGGTTTTGTATGGGCCGAGACTGAATTCAAAGAAGACGTAGGAATTGCGAGAATTGACGACTCCCATTAAAGAGTGGATACGGTTTGATCAACTTTAGCTTTCACTTGCATACCTTACAACTTTGCTTTGCTTTCTACTTCTACTTTCTATTTTGAAGTTTATGATATGTATATGTGTCATAATGCGTATTTCGTGTTAAGTCTTTTATATTAATCAAGTTATAAGCATTGGAGTTAATTTTAAGAGTAGTTTCGGGGTTAACAATATCATGTATAATCACTAGATCTGTGATATAACACTGTTTAATGATCCAACATTTTTGGAATGGTAACTTGCTAAATATGGCTATGTGAGAGCGACCCGTACTAAGCATAGTATTGACGATGTCCAGGTTTATAAAATTGTCTTAATTCGTTTGCACTAGGTTTAGAAAAGTTATTTCATGTGTTGCTCTGCAGTGAATAATTGAACATCTGGGTGTTTTTGAACCAAGTCTGTTAGATTAGTTTTGTGAATCATAATATCTTTGTTGACCTTGCATGTTTTCTCTGCTATTATTATTTCGTAGGAAAAATCTATATATTTAGATTCTCTAATCTTTCATATCTATATTTACTCATTCTTCATTCTAACCCTCCTGTCGAAAATATCAAATCTATGTTATTTTCTTTATTCTATCTTCCTTATTGATCTTTAGACTTTGTTCCTTCCCTGTGGGTTTCGATATCTTTTAAAACTACATCACAATTGTATACTTGCAGTTATCATCAATTTTCTATTTGATAAGAGGTACTAACAACACCTATACTTTACGTGAAAAAGTTTTTGGCACAATTAATATATAGCCAAATCTTGCGAACAAATTATTAAACTTATCAGTAGAAAAGTGGCGAACAAGTTTTTAGCACCGTTGCCGGGGAAGGCAATAGCAATCTAAAGATCAAATTACCGAGGGAGGTAATAGCATTTTAAGGATCAAATTATCCGGGGAAGACAAGTGTGTTCTACAAATTAATTGCGGGAGAAAACGGTACGCTTTTATATTTTCTTATTTTTATTTTATTTTTGATTGTGTTTGTTTAGAATCAAAATGTTTTCTAATATACATTGGGATAAGTTTTATGGTGATTACATGATTGATAACTTAATTAATACATGCGTAGATGAAATTTTTCATGTTACATCTCTTGAAGAGTCAACATCAGAATCCCTTGAAAATTTAGAATATTCCTCGGAAACCGAAAAATTAGTTAGAGAAGATGATCCTATACCATCTTCTATAGATAAACCGCCCTTAGTAGATTGAAGCAATTGCCTATTCGTCTAAAGTATGCATTTTTAGGAAGCAACAATACCCTACCCATTATCATTTCTAGTAAGTTATCTAGTCTGCAAGAAGAAGCATTATTAGAGATAATTAAGGGTAGAATTAAGAGTATTGGTTGGCAAATTTTTGATATTAGAGGAATTAGCCCTAATATAGTAATGCATCCCATAAATTTGGAGAATGAAAGTAAACCTAGAATAGAAAGGCAGAGAAGATTAAATCCTCACATGAAGGAAGTTGTTAAAAAGGAAATAATTAAGTTGCTAGATGCAGGAATTATCTATCTGATTTCAGATAGTGAGTGGGTCAACCTTGTTCAATGTGTTCTGAAAAGAAGAGGTATTATTGTAGTTCAAAATGAAAAGGGAAACTTAGTTCCTACTAGGACAACAACTGGTTGGAGAGTTTGCATAGACTATAGAAAATTAAATGTAGCCACTAGGAAAGACCATTTCCCTTTACCATTTATAGACTAAATGTTAGAAAGGATATCAGGTCACGCATTTTACTATTTTCTTGATGGATTCTTTGGATATTTTCAAATTCATATTAGGCTAGATGACCAAGATAAAACCACTTTTACATGTAAATTTGGAACATTTGCTTATAGAATAATGCCTTTTGGTTTATACAATGCTCCGGCTACTTTTCAGAGGTGTGTTTCTGCTATTTTTAGTAAGTATGTGGAGGATATTATGGAAGTTTTCATCGATGATTTCTCTGTATATGGAGATTCTTTTCAGGTAGGTCTGGAGAATTTGGATAAAGTACTTGCCAGATGTGAGGAAACTAATTTGGTGTTGGATTGGGAGAAATGTCATTTTATGGTTAATGAAGGTATAGTATTAGGTCATAAGATAGATGAGAAAGGAATTCACGTAGATATAGCAAAAACTGAAATCATAGAGAAATTACCTCCTCCCATAACTATTAAGGGAATAAGATCATTTCTAGGCCATGCTGGATTTTACAGAAGGTTTATTAAGGATTTCTCGGTTATAGCTGAACCTTTAACTAATCTATTAGTTAAAGATGTGAAGTTTGAATCCTCTAATGACTGTTTAAAAGCCTTCAACACTTTAAAACTAGCATTAGTTTCGGCTCCCATCATAGTTAAACCAAATTAGTCTCTACCATTTGAATTGATGTGTAATGTTAGTGATGTTGCTATAGGTTGTGTATTAGGGCAAAAGTATGAAAAGTGTTTGCATGCAATTTACTATGCAAGTCACACTTTATCTTCTGCACAATGCAATTACACCACCACAGAAAAAGAGATTTTAGTAGTTATATATGCATGTGATAAGTTTAGATCATATTTAATAGGGTCTAAAGTAATAGTTCACATTGATCATGCTGCTTTGAGATATTTGTTTGCTAAGAAAGATGCCAAACCTAGATTAATTAGGTGGATTCTTCTTTTACAAGAATTTGACTTAGAAATTAGGGACAAGAAAGGAAGCAAAAATATCGTAGCTGATCACTTATCTCATCTAAAAGATGATAAGGGACCTATAGGTGAAACTGGTGATATTAATGAATTCTTTCCAAATGAAAATCTAATGTTTGTTCAACATATTGTTAATCCATGGTATGCTAATTATGCAAACTATTTGGTTACACATACTTTACCCTCTGATTTTGATTCTAATGGTAAGAAGAAATTTCTTAAGAATATTAGATCATTTATGTGGGATGACCTTTATTTGTTTAAGGTATGTGCTGACAGTGTTATTTGCAGATGTATAGATGATACTAACTTTTCTTCAGTTTTACCTCATTGTCATAATAGCATATGTGGAGGACATTGACCAGCGAAAACCACAGCTAAAGTTTTAGAAAGTGGATTTTATTGGCCAACATTGTTTAAGGATGCTAAAGATTTTGTTCAAAATTGTGATAGTTGTCGTAGAATAGGAAATATAAGTCGAAGAGATGAGATGCCATTGAAAAACATCTTTGAAATAGAGCTTTTCGATGTTTGGGGTATAGATTTCATGGGACCATTTCCTACATCCAACGGTAATAATGTCATTCTAGTTGCAGTTGATTATGTTTCAAAATGGGTTGAGGCTAACGCAAATAGTAAGAACGATGCTAGAGTAGTTGCTAAGTTTCTTAAATAATTATTTAGTAGATTTGGAGTTCTTAGGACCATTATTAGTGATGGAGGATCACATTTCATCAATAAGACTTTTGAAAGCTTGATGCAAAAATATGGAGTACATAATAGGATTGCTACCCCATATCACCCTCAGACTAGTGGTCAAGTGGAAATCTCTAATCGAGAAATTACGTGGATTCTCGAAAAGACTGTCTCAAATTCTAGGAAGGATTGGTCTACTAAGTTAAACAATGCATTATAGGCTTACAAGATAGCTTTTAAGACACCTATTAGTATGACTTCCTATAAGTTGGTTTACGGAAAGGCTTGTCATTTACTAGTAGAATTAGAGCATAAGGCTTTATGGGTTTTGAAGAATTTGAATATGGATTTAAACAAAGCTGCTGATAGAAGAAAGTTGGATTTAAATGCATTATAAGAACTTTGTTTATCATCATATGAAAATGCAAAGATCTATAAAGAGAAAACACAATGGTGGTACGATGCCAAGATACGTGAAAAGAAGTTTAAAGTTGGGGATAGAGTTTTATTATATAATTCTAAGCTTCGTTTGTTCATTGGAAAACTCAAATCATGTTGGAAAGGACCCTACGAAGTTATCAAAGTGTTTGGTAATGGGTCTTTGGAATTAAAATCCGAATATGAAGAAATATTTCGAGCCAATGGTCAACGATGCAAACCTTATCTTGAAAATAAATATGAACAACAAGACGTTGATGTTCAATTGCTATCATCACCATGATTACTCAAGGCATAATAGTAAATATTTATTGTTTGTATTTAACAAAGTGTGTTTGTGTTTTTGTTTCTAAGTTTTTATAGGTACAAGTCTAAAAATTGAAGAAATTTGAAGAGCAAAGAATATCGCGACCGCAACTCAATTCGTTCTCGTGATCCTTGGATATCAAAACATGCTATTTCTATCATGAGGAAAGTCACGATCGTGACAGGCCTTCGCGATCACGATAATATAACCGTTACAAATCGCTAACTAACATGTGACAGTTGGCTAAAAACTGCCATTAACGGCTAGTTTTGAGCCTAAACGGCAAAAATCCCATTTATGACCAATTAGAAACCCATTAAACCTCTATAAATAGGTCCAAGTTGAACCCTAGCCACCACACCTTCTAAAAAACCTTCAAAATTTTGAATTTTCTCATCTTCTACATTCAAGCATCTAAACCTTTTCAAACCTTTTTCTTCAAAACCAATATGACTCGTGTGAAGAGAGCAGCACAAAAGAGAGGAGCCCAATCAATTCAAGAAGAATTTGATTATCCTTTCCCATTGAGGACAAGAGAAGAAGGTAAAAGATTCCAGAAGTTAAGCAAATTGGATATCACCGGGATGATATTCCTTGATCTAGTCTTGTTGGAAACTCTTAATCTCCGTGAAGAGATGGAAGCATACCTTTCGGCTCTTAGTCTTACAAAATTTGTGGATATGCGGTTCCCTCAAAATCGAGATTGGATTCTCGAGTGTTTGGTAACATTCGACTACGAAGATTCAAGGAAGAGGGCAATACAATTTCAAAATCAAAGACAACAATACACCATAACGAGAGAGATGATGGGTGAATGGTTCAGTTTTTAGATTGCTAATTCATCGATCATGATAGATTCGTTTCAACCTAATCAAGTTTGGACAAATTTATCGGGTAAGAGAGTCTTCGACTTCAAAAATTCTCCTAACAAACTTATTAAGGATGAATGCATTCTTCTTCTCCACAAATACCTTTCCACTTCAGTATTTCATGCGCTATGATGAAAGAAAAAGCGGAAATTGTGGTTATCATATGGGATATGATAAAGAAGAACTCTACAAGCATGAGAAGTAAAATTGGAGTAGCCGAAATTATCACCACCATAGTCTTGGGTGCAAGAGGTGAACTCCCCTATGTTCAACAACCGGGTGAGTATTTTCGCTACATGGATGGGACTTATGTGAAGAACACCGGACTTCTACAAGAAAACGATGGTGTATATTCCTTCTACTCCTATTCCAACCGCACCAAGAAACTCAACTTGACTGAAGAAGATTCTTCCGTTGAACCATCTGATCCATCCATAAGCTATCACAAAGGAAAAGCCCCGATGACCGAAATAGAAGAAGATGATGAAGATGAAGAAAAGGCTCCGGAAGATTGGAAGGCTAGAATGCAACTAAAAGTATGATAATTGCCAAACAGAACTTGGAGTTATGAAAAAGGACATGAAAATTCTAAAGAAAAGTAATAAATCGATGCTTCAAAAATTACTTTCATTCTTTAGGAGACAAAATTGTCAATTCACTCCTAGTCCACCGGATTCTCCTTCGCAATAGAACGGGTTTATGCTTTTCTTAAATTTATCTTTTTCAATCATTTTTAGACTAGTTTTAGTTCTTAATTTTGATTTTTATAATGTCTCACAATGAGGGCATTGTGTTCTTTAGTGTGGGGGGACATTTGTAAAAATCCAGTAAAATCCAAAAAAATTGAATAAAATAAAATAAAAAAAATCGAAGAATTTGAAAATTTTTCTTGATATTTTTGTTAATTATACATTATCATTTCTAATACTTTACTAACATTTATCCAAGTTTATTGTGAGTGTTAGTTATTTACAAGTTCGATGTTAGTGCACAACATTTATCAATTGGCAAGGATGAGTGTTGAGCAACATTCGAAAGCAACATTCCAAGTAAGTTTCGATATATATTTCGATGCAACATAAATTAGTATAAGTTATATAGTTTTAGTTTAATGCTTCCTATAAGTTTATATGGAGTAATATCTAATGGTATTCTTACTATGAGTTTTATATGCAAATCTCGAA
>CATIWQ010314430.1:0-15661 GCA_949673415.1 Euphorbia schlechtendalii
ACTCTTTTTTCATAGATTTCCAACTTTAATCATTTTACTTCCAAGATTTACCTAGTACCTGCATTTGCATAAAAAACAACTACATACCATGTGAAATCTTTTATATGAAGTATAAAAATGACTCAAACTATAGTGTTTAATGTGTAAAATTATCATGATAATAAGTGTAATTATACACTTATAACCCACGCAGCCTAGCGTGCTTTCGCTGCAAGCCTACGTAAGCACTGCCATGAGCTGCGCTTGCATGCTTGTAGCCCACTAGCGTGAACGGGCTTACCACGCACGCTAGTGGCCCATGAGCCTTTTAGTTCGTGGGGCAGCTACGCAGGCCCCACTTCGAACAACCCTTGTTCGTTTAGAGCCCACTAGTAACTGGAAAAATCCCTTGTTATGCTCTGCACAATTTTTCCCTATTTTCATTTTATTCCCTTTAATTATTAATTCGGTCCAACCAATTAATAATTCTTTTAACGAATTCGACAACTTATATTTTCACCATACACCCAATCTATATGTTATTTACTTAGTCCGATAAAGACCCAAAGTGAGTGACCTCATAGGATCCCAAAGTATAGAGTCACTAGAGGTTAACCTAAACTTGGCTTCCCATCCGGGAACCTTTAGTCTTAGTGTTCCAGACCGATATGGAACTTGATAGCTCTAGACGATCAAATGGGCTTTCTAGCAAAGGTGTTTGATCTCCCGGTACTTGGAACCTCACGTGCTTATGACTTGATCCGGTTCTACAGTAGTAACCAATACAATACACACCTTCCATCAGGTTAAGTACCATCTAGTTTATTGAGCTCGGATTAAGTGTTAGCTCATGTAATAGTTGTAGCTATCCTAGAATTAGACTTGTTCATGAAGAATGCCACTCAGCCATTATGTATCAAGATTGACTAAAAACTCATTCTATCAATCTTATACTTTGATAAGAGGTTTATGAGTGTGTCCTTTCAATAAGGAGCCCTATGGTACATCTGCCATTATATCACTATATTAGGAGCAATGGATCTGATCTTGACTACTCGGCTTACCAACATGTGATCATCACTATACTCGTAATCACCCGTGTCATCCTAATCGCCAAGAAATGAATAAGTATGACCCAAAATATAGCCACTCTTACACAAGGTAACCAATATCTCATGTCTAAGGATTCATGTACTACTATTGCAATAAGACATGACACTAACACATGGATATAGTAATTTCCGAGTGCCTGTCTTATAGCAGTCTCCAGTGTATTACCCGAATACATTCATGTGATAACTCAAGTTACCACCTTCAGCTCGTGAGATCGGCTGCTTGGATCTAATCTAAGGAGTAAGCTTGCACATGCTAGTCTGCCTATTCCATTGATGTCCATTCTCAATGAAACTATGACTAGGGATATTTAAACTATTCATAGTAACACGTATGTGTAGTTCTCACACCACATAGCTCCTACTATGTCCATGCACTTTTACGCTTTGAAATAATCACGGACTTTGTCTCATCAATGCGCATATACATATTAAACATATTTGATACCAGCGAGATACAATAATAAATAGAAAGCACTGATAAGCAACAAAGATTCCTTGATTATTATTAATAATAATTTGAAACTATTTGTACATTATAACTAATGAAGATATATCTCACTAATTGCCTCTAGGGCATACATCATATCTAACAACTAGGACCCGCAGTCTAACCCGTGAGGTCCAATCCACAAGGTAAGCCCTTGCGATCTTACTTTTCTACCACAAGCATGGGTTCGCGGCATGCCGCGAGCCCATGCTTGTGGGTTGCCCACGCAGCCTAGCAGGCTTTCGCTGCATGCCCGCATAAGTGCTACGATGAGCAGCTCTTCCGTCCTTGCAGCTCGCTAGCTTGCACGGGCTTACCCTGCATGCTAGCGGCCCATGAGCCTTTCAGTTCGTGGGGAAGCTGCGCAGGCCCCACTTCAAACAACCCTTGTTCGTTTAGGGCCTACTCACAATAGGAAAAATCCCTTGCTACGCTTTATGCAATTTTTCCCTATTTTCTCTTTATTCCCTTTAATTATTAATTCAGTCCAACCAATTAATAATTATTCTAACGAATTCTATAACTTATATTTTCATCATAGACCTAGTCTATAGGTTCTTTACTTAATCTGATAAAGACCCAAAGTATGTGACCTCATAGGATCCCAAAGTATAGAGTAACTAGAGGTTAACCTAAACTTGGTTTCCCATATGGAAAACTTTAGGCTCAGTGTTCCAGACCGATATGGAACCTGATAGCTCTAGATGATCAAATGGGCTTTCTAGCAAAGGCTTATGATCTCCCGATACTGGGAATATCACATGCTTGTGACTTGATCTGGTTCTACAGTAGTAACCAATACAATAGACACCTTTCATCAGGTTAAGTACCATCTAGTTTATTCAGATTAAGTGTTAGCTCATGTAATAACCATAGCTTTCCTGGAATTAGACTTGTTCACGAAGAACATCGCTTAGCCATTATGCATCAAGATTGACTAGAAACCTGTTCTATCAATCTTATACTCTAATAAAAGGTTTATGAGTGTGTCCGTTCAACAAGGGGCCCTAAGGTACATCTCCCATTATATCACTATATCAGGAGTAATGGATTTGATCTTGACTACTCGGCTTACCAACATGTGATCATCACTATACCCGTAATCACCCGTGTCATCCTAATCGCTAGGATATGAATAAGTATAACCCAAAATATAGCCACTTTTACACAAGGTCACCAATGTCTCAGGTTTGAGGATACTTGTACTACTATTGCAATAAGACATGACACCAACACATGGATATAATTATTTCCGAGTATTTGTCTTATTGCGATCTCTAATGTATTACCCTAACACATTCATGTGTTAACTCAAGGTACCACCTTCAGCTCGTGAGATCGACTGCTTGGATATAATCCAAGGAGTAAGCCTACACATGCTAGACTTTCCATTCCATTGATATCCAGTCTCAATGAAACTATGACTGGTGATATTTAGACTACTCATAGTAACACATATGTGTAGTTCTCACACCACATAGCTCCCACTATGTTGTCGCACTTTTACGCTATAAAGTAGTCATGGATTTTGTCCCATCAATGAGCATATACATATTTAATACTATACATATATGATACCAGTGAGATACATAAATAAATAGAAAGCATTGATAAGAAATAAAGATTCCTTAATTATTATTAATAATAATTCGAAATTATTGGTACATTATAGCTAATAAAGATATATCGCCCTAATTGCCTTTAGGGCATACATCATGTCTAACAATCTCCCACTTGCACTAGAGCCAATCTCCCATGTGCCTCATGCTATACTTGTTAACATGCTAGTCAAGTTTAACTTGAGTCCTTAGTTAGCCCATCAACTAGATTCTGATCCATCAGGATGTATTCTAAATTTATATCTTTTCTAGCTACCATCTCCTAAATGAGATAGTGCTTTCTGAGTATATGTTCAATTCTATGACGAGACTGTGGTTGCTTGAGCAATAGCCCTATTATTATCATAATAGATTGCTATTGGATTTACATTAAAGGACACCACACCGAGATGACCAATAAATTCCTTAAGCCAGATAGCTTGCTTAGTTACTTCAAAAGTAGCTAAATACTCAAATTTTGTGGTTGAATTGGTAGTCGTATCCTATTTGAAACTTTTCTAAACAACTACACTCTGTTTAACATAAACACATAACCTGACCAGGACTTATAATCATCCCTTTTAGACTAAAAAACTCACATCGGTACGTAAGTACTTGAGGATAGTTTTGACGACCATCCAATGCTTCTCACCTGGGTCAGATTGAAATCTGCTAGTGATGCCTAATGCATGTGAGACATTAGGCCAATGCATACCATAACATACATGATGGAACTTATCGCCGAGGCATAGGGTATTCCATTCATGTGCAGTCTCTCCTCTTGTGTTCTCGGACACTCAGATTTAGAAAGGTTAATCCCATGAGACATTGGGAGATAACCGTTTCTTGATTGC
Source organism: Euphorbia schlechtendalii (assembly GCA_949673415.1). Lineage (NCBI taxonomy): Eukaryota > Viridiplantae > Streptophyta > Magnoliopsida > Malpighiales > Euphorbiaceae > Euphorbia > Euphorbia schlechtendalii. Next base: position 4,034 of record CATIWQ010314430.1, read on the forward strand.
TTAAGGTAAAATCAAGCCAAAACCTTATCTACGTACGTACTTTGTGAAAGACCTAGTAACCTTCTAGATCTATCTCGGTAGATCTTTATACCGAGTATAAAAGCTGCTTCTCCAATGTCTTTCATGGAGAACTTCTTTGACAACCATGACTTAACTGTCTGAAGAAAAGGAATATCATTTTCTATTAATAATATGTCATTGACATATAATACAAGGAAAATGATCACACTCCCACTAGCCTTCTTTTATACACAGGGCTCATTCGCATTTGACAAAAAACAAATTTCTCAGATTATCTCGTCAAACCTAATATTCCAACTCCTCGATGCTTGTTTAAGTCCATAAATGGACTTTTGCAACTTGCATACCTTTGAGTCATCCTTGGATGTAAAACCCTCGAGTTGTGCCATATACACATTACTGTCCAGATTCCCATTAGGGAATGCTATCTTCACATCTATATGCTAAATCTCATAATAGTTATGAGTGGCGATGGTAAGGAGTAATCTGATAGACTTTAGCATGGCCATTGGTGAAAAGGACTCATCAAATTCAATGCCTTCTTTTTTACTGTACCCTTTTGTCCATATCAGTTTTCTTCTTAAAAACCCACTTGCATCCTATAGGCCTAATCCCACTTGGAGCATCAATCAAACTCCAGACTTAATTTTCATACATGGAATCCATCTCCGACCTCATGGATGTAAGCCATTTATCAGATTTTGTGCCTTCCATTACCTCCTTCTAAGTCCTGGGCGCATCATCTTCCATAAGGAAGAGATGCTTATCATCAGAGATGAAAAACCCGTATCACTTGGGAGCGATTAGAGCCCAACTTGACCTACATAGTGTTATAGTAGGTTGTTCCATGCTTACACTATCTTGTGTAATAGATGTTGGTATAATCAGTTGATTGTCTGTTTTATCTTCTTGAGTGCTCAGCTCAAGATTACTCCCACTAGCTTTCGCAAGTATATGCTCCTTCTCGAGGAATTTAGCATTTTTGGAAACAAGGAATATTTTTTCCTTAGGATTAAAGAAGGTATACCCTATAATCTCCTTAGGGTAACCTACAAACAGATACCTATCAGACTTAGCACCCAACTCATCTAAAATCATCCTCTTTACGTAAGCGAGACATCCCCAAACTATCAGGTGAGAAAGAGCGAGTTTCTTACCATACATTAACTCGTATGGAGTTTGATCAACTGATTTAGAGGGTACTCTATTTTGAATATAAAATGCACTCTTAAGTGCATAACCCTAAAAGGATCTGTTGAGTTCTACTTGGCTCATCATGGATCAAACCATATCGAGTAGGGTTTGATTCCTCCTTTCTGACACTCTATTATGTTGGGGTGTATAAGGAGATGTACACTGGGATAAAATACCATTATCCGTTAGATAATCCTAAAATTCTTGGCTTAAGTATTCACCACCTCGATCAGATCGAAGGGTGTTGATACTTTTCCCAAGCTGTTTCTCCACTTAGTTTTTGAACTCTTTGAATTTTTTAAAACTTTCAAACTTGTGCCTCATAAGGTAAAAATAACCATATCATGAGTAATCGTCGATAAAGGTTATGAAGTAAACGAAACCCTCATGTGTCTTAATACTCATCGGACCACATACATCAGAATGTATTATTTCCAAAGTACTAGTGGCACGCTGTCCCTTTTCCTTTGAATGGTTTTTTAGTCATCTTTCCTTTTAAACAAGGTTCGCACATGCCATAGGATACCCATTCCATTGGGCCTAAGTCTCCACATTTGTGTAACTTAGTTAAGCGAGTCTCATTTTTATGGCCTAGATGATAGTGTCATAAGTATGAGGATCCTCATTATCTAATCTCAATTTCTTAACAATGTTCATAATTAGAATTTTTTTTAGTATCGAGAACATAAATGCCATACACAGATATTCCACAAGTATAAAGAACATTATCAAGTTGAATTTGACATTTATTATTAGAAAATAAAATTTCAAATTCCTGTATTGAAAAAAAGTGCAACAGAAATAATATTCTTAGTGACATTAGGAATATAATAGCAATTGTTTAAAAACTAAAACTTGGCCACTAGGCAAACGAAGGCTATATGTCCCTACAGCTATTGCAGCAACCCGTACTCCATTTCTAACTCTTAAGTCTGTTTCCCTCTTTGCAAGCCTCCTACTATTCCGCAATCCTTATATAGAAGTACATATATTAGTACCACAACCAGGATCTAATACCCAAGTAGAAACTCTCTATCAAGAACATACCCGAAGTAGATGCCTCACTTGGATTCTTCTTCACTTGTTCAGAAATCAGAGCTTTGCAGTCACGTTTCTAGTGTCCGAACCTTCCGCACACAAAACATATTCCTTTGGGCTTCTCCTTTTCAATAACCACATTTCTTACCTTCTTGTTGATGGGTTTTAAACCTTTACCTTTGACGTAATTTTTACTTGCCAAGGTACATGTTCCTCTAGCCCTTAGACCTTTTTCAAAACTTCTAAGTTTCCCGATAAACTCAGATGTCTTGCTGATCTTCCTTAACAAAAGATAATCTTTCACAAAGGGTGAATATTTATCAGACAGGCTTCTTATCATAAGTTGCGTGTCATGGTTAGAATCTGTGTTGATTCCTATCTGAGACAATCTCCTTGAATACTGTAAGTATTCTATGCATCGCTCAGTGGTAAGGATCCCATCATCTCTCCAAAAGTTAAAGAGAAATCTCAATATTTCGATCTATTAACTTTCATGCCCTAATGAAGTCCTCTAAGATGAATCAACATGGATTTTAGGTCCATACCTTCATGTTGTTTCTTAAGCTTCGAACTCATGGTTTCGAGCATCACTAGTGCTACCACGAAAGCATTCTTCTTGTGCTTAAGTTATACTTCTTTCTCTTGGATAGAAGCCTCAACATTAGGATTGACAAGTTTCGGATTCATTGTTCAACCTATATATAAGATAGAATTTGTTTAGACATTAGTATATGTACAAGCATTTAATATAAGGTCCTTAATTAAATACATAAGTCCTACTGTATTCTCGGCATTCAAATAGCCCCTTCTATTTAAATTCAGGATATTTGGTTGAACCAATTTTTCTTAGTAAGTATCATCCATAGCCACTCATCATGACCCCCACTATCGCAGGTCAAGCCATAATAAGAAAACCATGGTTGGAACCCATCCATTTGCATCTCTTGCAATTGCTAATAAGTTGAGTTCTCTTTCTCAAGACGTGCGTACCCAATGGTATGACTCCTCAAATGCATCTCCAATTTGGCATTAGCTCTAATAATATAACCCATTTTGGTTAAGACTTTAACCCCATCTATTCTCAAGATCAAACACATGTTAAGTGAAGGCATGTTGTACATGTTCTTACATCCATTAATAAGCTTCGTATCATGACTTATAACTGGAAGACCATATACTGCCTTATAATTGTTGTGGGGATTTTATTGGTGCTGGTGGTCTCGTCCTAGTCTAGGTCTTATATGATGGATATGATTATAAAAAAATCAATCCGGATTATTTGGAATTATTAACTCAAAGGGAATATGCTTGGGACTGGTATATCATATTCATTCCATTATGCCAAGACTCCACATAGCATGCAAAACAAGCCAGGTCCATGTTTAAGCCATTGTACCTATGTCTATAAGTCTAGATTTAACAACTTAAACCACGTTTGTAAAACCATATGCAGAATCTAATTGCCATACTAGAAATCAACTAAGTCATAAAAGTCCCTTGGGTACTTTTGAGTCTAATACTGATGGAGATTTCTTGGTAGGAAAGGCCTCCCTTAAAGTGAATGAGAAGGCAAGTCCAATCCTTGCCAAAATAACCACAGGCACTTCATTATACCATGGATAACTATGATTTAAAGATTTCATTCCTTAATTAAGTGAAGTATGGGATGACCCTTAATTAAAGCATTTACACGCGTGGTAAAACATTGCTAATTTATATGATAATTCCCTAGATTAATTTGAGCAAAACCTTAATCTAGTTATCACATCATTTTCTATAATAGGAATTGAACACTAAGTCATGTATAGCATACTTTAATCAATTCATCGAAAACAACATTTTAACACAGTATTATCAATCATGCATAATGTAAGGCAGGCTCTGATACCACAACTAGTTAATCAAAGCAGTAATTGAACAAGCAAATGTTGCAAGGTGGAATTTCAAAACTTAAAATTAACTTAAGGATCTCCTAAGCATGCCATGATTGATTAATCTAGGTTAAAACATTCTATAGATACTTTTAGGTTTATATAGGTTATAAAAGAAACCTAGCACCTAAGTTAAGAGCATTACTAGTTGATGCGTGTTTTCTCTCTTTTGGTGATGATGTTACCTTAGAGCGATTCGGCAAAACTTCGTTAGCAAGAGCTTCCAAACTAGGAGAGCCTCTATGACTGATCCACATAGATCTTCACCGACCAAAAGCGTGTTGAGGAAGAACCCTTTAGTGAACAATAGCTTGTAGAACACTCAAAGACCAACTCAAAAATAAACCGAGAAGGCTTACTTTAGAAAGAACCTTCAAAAAGAATTCTTTGTTTATTTAGAGAAACTCATGGAGGATCTCGAAAATGAACGAAGAGAGAGATGTCGAACTCAGGGAGAAAAGCTGACCTAAAGTGTGTGTAGAATGAGAGAGGGCAAGCTTATAGAGAAAAAAGGGGAATGTTTGACTCCCCTTCAAATAAAAAGTGGGATGGGATTATACCATCCCACTTGGTGGGTTAGCCGTGCCAGTCACTAGGACCTGCGACTAACTCACAAGGCAAGACCTTATAGGCTCGTCATGCTACCGCAAGCCCATGCTTGTGGGTCGCTCGCGCAGCCTAGTAGGCTTGTGTTGCAAGCCCACGCAAACGCTGCCATGTCCAACGCTTGCAGCCCGCTAACGCGAGCGAGCTTACCCCGCGCGTTAGGAGCTCATGAGCTTTTCAGCTCACGGGGCAGCGGTGCAAGCCCCACTTCTAACAATCCGTGTTCGTTTGGGGCCCACTCGTAAAGGGAAAAATCCCTTGCTACGCTCCGTACAATTTTTCCTTATTTTCTCTTTATTCCCTTTAATTAATAATTCGGTCCAACCAATTAGTAATTCTTCTAATGAATTCGGCAGCTTATATTTTCGGCATAGACCAAGTCAATAGGTTCTTTACTTAGTTCGATAAAGACCCAAAGTGTGTGACCTCATAGGATCCCAAAGTATAGAGCCACTAGAGGTTAACCTAAACTTGGTTTCTCATCCTAGAAGCTTTAGGCTTAGTGTTCTAGATTGATATGGAACCCGATAGCTCTAGACAATCATATGGGCTTTCTAAGAAAGGCGTATGATCCCCCGATACTTGGAACGTCACATGCTTGTGAATTGATTTGGTTTTGCAGTAGTAACCAATACAATACACTCCTTCCATCAAGTTAAGTACCATATAGTTTATTGAGCTCGGATTAAGTGTAAGCTCATGTAATAGCCGTAGCTATCTTGGAATTAGACTTGTTCACCAAGAACACCACTCAACCATTATGTATCAAGATTGACTTGAAACCCGTTCTATCAATCTTATACTCTGATAAGAGGTTTATGAGTGTGTCACTTGAATAAGGGGCCCTAAGGTATATCACCCATTCTATCACTATAATAGGAGCGATGGATCTCATCTTGACTACCTAGTTTACCAAAATCTAATAATCACTATACCAGTATATCAGGTTTGAGGATACTTGTACTGCTTTTGTAATAAGACATGACACCAACACATGGATATAGTTATTTTCAAGTATCCATCTTATAGTGGTCTCCAATGTATTACCACAATACATTCATCTGTTAACTCAAGGTACCACCTTCAGCTCGTGAGATCGGCTGCTTAGATCTAATCCAAGGAGTAAGCCTACACATGCTAGTCTGTCCATTCCATTGATGTCTAGTCTTAATGAAACTATAACTAGGGATATTTAGAATATTCAAAGTAACACGTATGTGTAGTTCTCTCACAACATAGCTCCCACTATGTCCTCACACATTTAGGCTATGAAGTAGTCATGGACTTTCTCTCATCAATGCGCATATACATATTTAATACTATACATATACGATACCAGCGAGATACATAAATAAATAGAAAGCACTGATAAGTAACAAAGATACCTTAATTATTATTAATAATAATTCAAACTTATTTATACGTTATTGACAATGTCCATGACTACTTCATAGCATAAAAGTGCAAGGACATAGTGCGAGGACATAGTGGGAGCTATGTGGTGTGAGAACTGCACATACATGTTACCATGAATAGTCTAAATATCCCTAGCCATAGTTTCATTGAGACTAGACATCATTGGAAAGGATAGACTAGCATGTGTAGGCTTAATCCTTGGATTAGATCCAAGCAACCAATCACATGAGGTAAAGGTGGTACCTTGAGTTAACACATGATGTATTCGGGGTAATACATTAGAGACCGCTATAGGATAGACATTCGGAAATAACTATATCCATGTGTTGGTGTCATGTCTTATTGCAGTAGCAGTACAAGTATCCTCAGACCTGAGATACTGGTGTAGGAGTTGTAATACTTTGGGTCATACTTATACGTAATTTGGCGATCATGATGATATGGGCGATTACTAGTATAGTGATGATCACATGTTGGTAAACCGAGTAGTCCAGATGGGATCCATTGCTCCTGATATAGTGGGATATGTACCTTAGGGCCCCTTATTAAAGTGACACACTCATAAACCTCTGATCAGAGTTTAATATTTTTAGAATGAGTTCTAGTCAATCTTGATACATAATAGTCGAATGGTGTTCTTTGAGAACAAGTCTAATTCCATGATAGCCATGACTATTACATGAGTGACACTTAATTTGAGCTTAATAAACTAGATGGGACTTAACCTGATGGAAGGAGTGTATTGTATTGGTTATTACTGCAGAACCCGATCAAGTTACAAGCACGTGACGTTCCAAGTATAGGGGGATCATATGCCTTTTCTAGAAAGCCCATTTGATCATCTAGTCTATAGGGTTCCATATCGGTTTGGAACACTAAGCTTAAAGGTTCCCGGATGGGAAGCCAAGTTTAGGTTAACCTTTAGCAGCTCAATACATTGGGATCCTATGAGGTCACACACTTTGGGTCTTTATCGGACTAAGTAAAAAACCTATAGAATGGGTCTATACCGAGAATGTCTGGTTGTTGAATTCATTAGAAGAATTATTAATTGGTTTGACCGAATTAATGATTAAAGGAATAAAGAGAAAATTGGGAAAAATTGCATAGAGCGTAGTAAGGGATATTTCCCATTGTGAGTGGGCCCCAAATGAACATGGGTTGTTCAGAGTAGGGCCTGCATGGCAGTCCCATGAGAGCGTGAGGAAATCCCTCCGTGCTCTAGCGGGGTGCAAGGCCGTAAGCACTGCCCATGGCAGCTCTTGCACGGGCTCGTAGTGCAAGCCCGCTAGGCTACGTGGGTAGCCCGCAGGGATGGCCTTGCGACAGCAAGGTAAGCCCTTAAGGGGTTTCCTTACGTTGGACTCGCGGGCTAGCCCGCGGGGCTTAGTAACTCGCGCTGCTAACCCTCTAAGCGGGATGGGAATATACCAATCCCACCTTGAGTTTGTGGGGGAGTCAAACACTCCCCTTTTTTCCCTATATATAGGACTCTAGCTCCTCTTTATTCCACACTTTATCTTAGCTTTTCTCTTTGAGTTTGACATCTCTCTCTTCATCTGTTGTGCAAGATCCTCCACGAGTTTCTCCAAACAACGAAGAATTCTTTGGAAGGCTCTTTCTAATGTGAGCCTTCTCAGTTTATTTTCGGGTTGGTCTTCGAGCAGTCTAGCAGCTGTTGTTTACTAACGGGTTCTTCCTCAATGAGGTTTTTATCTGTGAAGATCCATGTGGATCAATCGTAGAGGCTATCCTAGTTTGGAAGCTCGTGCTAACGAAGTTCTGTTGAATTGCTCTAAGGGAACACCGCTACCAAAGGAAGAGAAAGCACGCATCAACTGGTAATGTTCTAAACTTAGATGCTAGGTTTCTTTTATAAGCTTTATAAACCTAAAAGCATCTATGGAATGTTTTAACTTATATTATATCAATCAATGCATGCTTAGGAGATTCTTAAGTTAATTTTATATTTTGAAATTCCGCCTTGCAACGTTTGCATGTTCAATTACGATCTTGATTAACCAGCAATGGTATTAGAGCCTGCCTTATGCTATGGATGATTGATTATAATATGTTAAAATGATATTTTCTATGAATTGATTAAAGTATGCAATGCATGACTTAGGCTTCAATTCCTGTTATAGAAAATGATGTGATAAATAGATTAAGGTTTTACTCAAACTTAGTCTAGGTGATTATCATATAGATTAGCAATGTTTTACCACACGTGTAAATGCTTTGATTGAGGATCATCCCGTACTTTACTCAATTAAAGAATAAAATCTTTAAATCATAGTTATCCGTGGCACAACAAATCGAGGTGTCCGTGGTTATTTTGGCAAGGATTGGACTTGGCTTCTCATTTATCTTAAGGGGGGCATCTCCTAGCTGGAAATATCCATTGTTATTAGATTTAAAAGTATTTATGGAACTTTTATGACTTAGTCGATTTCTAGTATGGGAATTGGATTCCGCATGTGGTTTTAAGTTGTCTACTACTATTATAGACATAGGTGCAATGACTTAAACATGAACCTTTTTTGTTTTGCATGCTATGTAGAGTCTTGGCATAATGGAATGATTATGATATATGCTAGTTCCGAGTAAGTTCCGAGTAAGTCATAGGCACGTGACATTCCGAGTATCAGGGAATTATACGCCTTTACTAGAAAGCCCGTTTGATCATCTAGAGCTATCAAGTTCCATATCGGTCTGGAACTGTGAGCGTAGCAAGGGATTTTTCCCGTTGCAAGTGGGCCCCAAACAAACATGGGTTGTTCTGAGTAGGGCATCCGTGCTGCCCCGCGTGGCTAACCAACTAAGTGGGATGGGAATATTCCCATCCCACTTTGAGTTCAAGGGGGAGTCAGACACTCCAACTTTTTCCCTATATATTGGCCTTCAGCTCCTCTTTATTCCACACTTCAGCTCAGCTTTTCTTTGTGAGTTCGACATCTCTCTCTTCGTTCATTGTGTGAGATCCTCCATGAGTTTCTCCAAACAACAAAGAATTCTTTTGAAGGTTCTTTCTAAATTGAGCCTTCTCAGTTTATTTTCAGGTTGGTCTTTGAGAGGTCTAGCAGCTGCTGTTTACTAACGGGTTCTTCCTAAACAAGGTTTTGGTCGGTGAAGATCCGTGTGGATCAATCATAGAGGCTATCCTAGTTTGGAAGCTCATGCTAACGAAGTTCAGAAGAATTGCACTAAGGGAACACAACACATCAAATGGTAATGTTATAAACTTAGATGCTAGGTTTCTTTTATAAGCTTTATAAATCTAAAAGCATCTATGGAACATTTTAACTTAGATTATATCAATCTTAGCATGCTTAGGAGATCCTTAGGTTAAATTTAAGTTTTGAAATTCCATCTTGCAACGTTTGCATGTTCAATTACTGTTTGATTAACTAACAGTTGTTATATTCCTGCTGTCACTAAGAATATTTTTTTCATTGCGCATTTAGCAACAAATGGATTTGATATTTTATTTTCCAATAATAATTGTCAAATTCAAAGTGATAATGTTTTTTATGCTTGTAGAATATGTGTTAATGATATTTATGTTCTAGATACTAAAACTGAAATTCTAAATATGAACTTTGTGCCAAAACGCTCACACTCTCAACGTGTGGTCATACTCGTAACATTTTTTGTTCGAAATATGCACTAACATTAAACTTGAAATACCTAACACTCACAATAACCTTGGAATATATGTTAGTATAGCATATGTATGGATAATGTATAAACAACACAAAATCAAGAAAAATTTTCGAACTCTTCAATTTTTTTTAATTTTATTTAATTTTTTTGGGTTTTTGGGTTTACAATTCCTCCCCATACAAAAGAACACAATGTCCTCATTGTGAGAGACTTTATTAAATTAAAAATCTAAAAACTAAACTAATCACACATAAATGAAATGAAAATAAAATAAAAGAAAGAAATTGAACCTGTTTTAATCATCCGAACTCGAATCTGGAGGACTTGGTGAGATATCCAAATTCTTCATTCTGAAGTTTGTATTCAACTTGCGGTTCAAAGAAATGTTGGATTTGTTAATTGCCCAACATCTTGCTATATGGAGGTGCTCGCAAGGTTTTGACTTTATTTATTTTGAAGGCTAAATTCGGAGATGAAGCAAAAAACCATGTTCCTCACTCTTCTACCGATAAGTTAAAAGTTCAAAATATGAACAGGTGTTGTCAGTACCGCTTATCATAATAAAAAAATGGTGGCCACTGCAAGTATACAATTTCGATGTAGTTTTAAAAAATATAGATCCCACAGGGAAGGAACTAGTTTTAAAGACCAACTAGAGTTACAGGGTAACAAAAATATGGAATTTATATTGAAGAGTTTGGATTATAGACGGATGAATGGATAGATGTATGAACAGATTAAAGAAGATGTAAAATATAGAGATATTCCTAAGAGCAAGTTTAACAGAGAAAAACATGCAAAATCATCAAGAATATTTCGTACACTAGATAACATCAAAAAATAATGTTCTAGATGCCCTAATATTCAATAATTCATAATAGAGCAACACATGAGATGACTTTTCTAAGTCTAGGGTAAACAAATTATGACACTTATAAGAACCTGGATAACTATATTACTATGCTTAGTACGGGTTACTCTCACATAGCCATATTTAGCAAATTACTACTCCAAAAATGTTGGCTCACTAAACAGCATTATAAGCACAGATCTAGTGATCATACACAATCTTGTTAACCCCGAAATCACTCTTAAAGTTAACTCGAAAGCATATAACTTGACTAATATAAATGATGCAAAACGAATTACTCATTATGACATATAGACATATTATAAACTTAGAAATAGAAAGTATAAGCAGGTGTTCGCCACTTTTCTACTGATAAGTTTAATAACTTTTTCGCAAAGAGTTTGGCTATATATTTATGGTGCCAAAAACTTATTCACGTAAAAAATAGGTGTTGTCAATAACCCTTATCAAAATAGAAAAATGATGATAACTGAAAGTAGATAGTTGCGATGTAGTTTTAAAAGATATCGATCCCATAGGGAAGGACTAGCTCTAAAGATCAACAAGGAAGACATAATAAAGAAAATAAAATAATATAATGTTTTGGATAGGAGGGTTAGAATGAAGAATGAGTAAATATAGATATGGAAGATTAGAGAATCTAAATATATAGATTTTCCCTACAAAATAAGGATAGCAGAGAAAACATGCAAGTTCAAAAAAGATGTTACGATTAACTAAACTAATCTAACAGACTCGATTCTAAATACTCAGATGTTCTATTATTCACCGCAGAGCAATACATGAAATGACTTTTCTAAACCTAGCACAATCGAATTAAGACTATTATATAAACTTGGACAACGTTAATACTATGCTTAGTACGGGTCACTCTCACATAGCAACATT
>CATIWQ010314461.1:0-23937 GCA_949673415.1 Euphorbia schlechtendalii
TGTGTGTGTGTGTGTGTGTGTGTATAGATATATACACACACACACGTATATGTGTGTGTATATATACACATATATATGTGTATATATATATGTGTGTGTGTGTATACATGGTTGATTAAACACACTTTAGATAAAATATAAGGTGTCTACCAGGTAGCGAACAGTTGGAAAAAAAGTTTTTGAATGTATCTGGTAAAAGGCTAATATATATTTGAAATATAGTAGAAACCTGGAACAAATATAAAATTGGTTGATTAAACACACTTTCAATTAAATATAAGGTTCTTACCAGGTAGCGAAAAGTTGAATTTTTTTTTTAAAGTATATTACAATGGATGGCGTTTCGAAGATAAAATGAGATGAACAAATAATTCTAAAGTGGTAAGTCAAAAAAAATAAACGGTTAAAGAGATAGTTGCAAAATAATTTAAGAAAATACAAAATAATGATGTAAGGAAGATAATTCCAATTTGGAACGTAGGTCACGTTTGGTTGGTGGAATGGAATAGAATGGGAAATGAATGCAAAAACATCAAATATGATACATGAGTCCGACGTCGGAAGGAATAGCTCTTCCTAGTTTCCATGGGAATCACGAAATAGCTATTCCTTCATTTCAAAGAGGAATAGCTATTCGGTGATTTACATGAAAATTAGAAGGAGCTATTCCCTCCGACGTCAGAACCATGCATCTTAATTGATATTTTTGATACAATTTTTATTCTATTCCATTCTATTCTATTCTGCGAACCAAACGAGTCAGTATTGTATTAAAAATGGCTAAATGTTTGGTTAAAATTCAAACAATGTTTTCAATCATTTGTGTAAGTTTCCCATTAATTAATATAAGAAAATCAGTTTCAAGAACCTCTCCACAAATTCTCAAAGAGTATCCAACTATACATACTTTTGAATAAAATATTTTAAACTGTAATATGTGATTAGCAGCCACCAACCCTTCCCACCATCGCTGCTCACCAGGAACCACAAACCTCCACTCCTGTCTTCCACCACCAGCAAATAACCTCCTCTCACAACCCCAAAAAAAGAATAGATAAAATTCCATCCCTATAAGCCTACAATAGAATCTCATCTTAAATCCACCTGTGCTGCTCACCGGCAAACACCAGCCACCACTCCCTCAACCACCCAAACCTGAGTCTCCCCCTTCAAGCAAGCTTCCACCAATCACAGCCTCAAAGAAACATAGACAAATTCCCCCATTTGGCTACTGCAACCTTAAAGTCCAATCCTGAATTGCACCTACCACTACGCAACTCAGAATCAGTCTCAAACCTTAATCATAACAAGGTTTACTTTGAGAATTTCCCAAACAAGTATACGCTTGATGTGATGAATCAGATTTTTAAGCTTTATGGTGTAACATGAGTGGTTTATGTTACAAGAAAGAGGAATGCTAAGAACTTAAATTTTGGTTTTACTACCTTGGCTAGAGACCTACCTCTTCATGAGGCCTTATGTAGGCTAAACTTGGTTACGATAGGGATAGTGAGGCTATGTGCGTATAAAGCAAGGTTTGTGAATTCCAAAAGTGCTCCTATCAAGAATCAAACTACATGAACGAGGAAGAAGATTGAATTTTATGACTCACCTCATGATAATAGATCCTATGATAATGGGATGGCTGGTACTAATGATTTGGCCTTTACCTCGAAGATGGGAAAGTTGACGAATGCTAGTTTTGAACTAGATAATAATGGAGACATGTCTAATCAGGTGAACCTCTTCATCGAGACAACCTCATAGAAAGCTGTCTTGTTAAGGTCATTCATATTTCACATATTAAGCATGTTTTTTATCTGGTATATGAATGCGGTGTTGCTATAGACTTTGCTTCCCCAGCTAGAGGCGACAATATAATTTTTTTCTTTTGTTCAATTTATGCTTTGAATGGTTTTGTTGGAAGTGATTGGAAAACTATGCAGCCCATCCTTTTTTATGTTCAATACCTTCAGGTAGATTTTGCTCTGTCCAAGTGTATTATGTACTAAGATATAATGGGAATCCCTTTATTGATGGTTAGTGAAGAACTAGTTCAAAACTTGGTAGCCAAGTTTGGCAGGGATGGTTTCGGTTAATTATGATTATGAGAGGCCTGATAGACTATATGTCATTTCTTGCATGGTCCTAATTCTGTTGGGTACTATTAGCCAAAACTTTAGACTGAGTAGTGGAGTGCTTGATGTGGTAGTACACTCGAATTTCAGCTAAGGTGTAGGTTGCCAATGCTGTGAGAATAACGAGCGATCAAAAGATAGTGAATCGGATTATGCCTCGTCAAATTTGGGAGCTTCGGAGAGCAGCGGTAGTGTGTCGGGTGGAAGTAGCAATAGTGTGCATGGTATACAGATTTCAAATGTTGGGCCATTCAAATTCGAGTTTGAGTGTGGTTCTTGATTCATATGTGGGGCTGATTGCTAAGGGTAAGGAGGTGATTACAATATCAATTGGGCAGATGGATTTGGAGCATTTTAATTATAGTGCAAGCACATCGAGACCAGACATATCCAATATAAACAAAGGGAATCATTAAATGATGGAAAGGGAGAGGAGGGAGAGCGACGAACTAGCCACATTTAGAGTTGGTGAAATCTTGAAATTATTTCAAGACCAACATATGAAAATTATTGTCGAGGCTTTGGAATCAGGGTTGAATTGACCAGGTTCTTTTTTAGGCTTTAAATATATTTTATTATCTTTTAACTTTATGTGTCGGAATTATCTTGGTGGTTTAAATAATGGGGCGAAATAGTTTTTTGGTGAGATCCAGTATTCACAGATGGGACTTGTAGTTATTTATTTTAATAAGAACAAAAGTGGGTGGGGTTTCAGAACAGGTTGTTCGAAAGTTCTAGGGTCATAATGATTTTTAATTTCACTTTATTTAGGTGCAAGGTTTATCAGGGGGCCTATTGATTTCATGTAACTCAAGAGTTATTCAAGGTAGCATGGTGCAGTCATCGGATAGATGGTGCGTTATTCATGTGGTGTTGGTTCTCTTTGATACCCATCTGATTTGTTTGTATGGACTAAATACCTGTACGGATAGGCTTCAGTTATAGATAGAATTAACACCACTTATTCAAGGGGTTGAGCGAGTTTTGGTATGTGGCGACTTCAATGAGGTGTTGCATAGTGAGGAGAGGTCAGGTGGGGGGATTACGAACTTGATGTTACATTTTCAAGAGTTTATGAATGAAATTGTGCTATGTGATGTTCCACTATATGGCCAAGACTTCACGTGGTGTAATAGCCTATCATATCCGAGAATTGATCGAGTATTAGTATCGTGCGATATTTTGGATTTATGGTCAGGTTAAATTTGGCAATGGTCGATTCAACCTTATCAAACCATTTTCCTATTGTCATTAAGTCACATGAGGGTAGAATATCGGGATCAAGATTGGTTCGATCATCGAACTATTGGTGGTACAATGAGGGTTTTCTACCTTTTATCAAGGAAAAGTGGTAGGTGATTTGCATGGGTTCGAATTATTGACATTTAGATGACAAGTTATATCGTTTAAAGGAGTATATTAGACCATGGCAATCTTAGAATTTTGGGGATTGTAAAAAAGAATTAAGGGATTAGAGAACTATATGTTGGCACTCACCTCGAGTAACATGTTACAACCGATTGATGTTTCTCAAGGTTCAGATTTACAAGTTGCTCGATCCTCTTTATCTGATTATAGATGTAGTCTTGGAAAGGCTAAACATCAACAATCAAGGGTTTATTGGACGGTTTTGGGAGATGATAATACGACATTTTTTCACCGTGTTGCTTCACCATGTTCAAGGGGGAATATAATTTGCCAATTGAAAATACAAGGCAACCTTACTAGTGATTCAGATTTGATCGCTTCAACAATTAGAAATTACTATGTTGAGTTATTTTAAAAATGACGGAAAGTGTCATTTTCTTTGTGTGGTTTAAATTTTTGATAAGTTGTTAGTGAGTTGAATGGAAAGCTAGTTGCGCATTTTATTGAGGATGAGATTTGGGCAGCCATGGGCTCACGTAATGAAAGCAAAGCACCAGGACCAAACGGGATCAATTTTTTCTTTTACAAAAGATTTTGGGAGGTTATGAAGCCGGAGATTCTAAATATTTTTAGTCTCTTTTACGAAATGTCAATATTGCCAAATGCTTTAAAGACAATACATACTATTTTGATTCTGAAGATTTCTCGATCTTTGGTGTTTAGTAACTTTAGATCTGTTGCACTCATTCACAGAATATACAAGTTGATATCTAAGGTTTTGGCTAATCAGTTGCAGTAGCACCTACCGATATTGATACCAGAAAATCAATTTACCTTTGTCAAGGGTCGGAAAATTCATGAGTGCTCCCTCGTTGCATCAAAAGTGATACATTCAATTCATTCAAGGCATCAATCAGGTTTAGTTCTAAAGCTTGATTTTTAGAAAGCGTTTGACATTGTTTCATGGGAAAATATTGATACCATGTTTCGAAGAATGAGCTTTGATGAGAAGTGGATCAAGTGGCCTTCGAGTTGTAGAGAAAATTTAGCAACTTCGGTATTAATCAATGGAGTTCCTTGTGAGCCGATCAAGCTACAAAGAGGCGTTAAACTTGGGGATCCCTTATCTTCATTCATTTTTATGTTGGCCATTGAAAGATTAAAATAGTTTATTGATGTAAGTATCCGTGAGGGTCTTTTACCTTTCGCATTGATGGCTCGGATAGGGTATCTCTATTCTGTAGTTTGTTGATGATACTATGTGCTTCCTTCTCATAGATGAATCTCTCTTACCTGTCTTTATTCGTATTTTGATATGCTTTGAGTTGATTTTGGGATTGCTCATTAATTTTCATAAAAGTTCTATCGTGGTTATAAATGTTAATGAGTATGCTTTTCATAGATGTGCAAATAAGTTAGGTTGTAAGTATAGGGTGATGGTTAATTAAGGTAGTTATTGAACATGCGAACTTGCACAGTGGAATTTCAAAACTTAGAATTAATCCTAAAGGAACTCCTAAGCATGCCATGATTGATATGATCTAAGTTGAAACGTTCCATAGAACAAATGGACAGCACTCCCTTGGTGCATATAAGATAAGATCATTACCAGTTCATGTATGCCTTTCCCTTGGTGCAGAGCTCCCTTAGAATAAATGGACAACACTTTGTTAGCACTAGCCTCTAAACCAGGATAGCATCTATGACTGATCCACATGGATCCTGACCAACCAAAATCTCCCATAAAGGAAGAACTCATTAGTTAACATTAGCTGTTAAACCACTCGTAAACCAACCTGAAAATATAACTTAGAAGGCTCTTTCTAAAATATGAATAAGCCTTCAAAAGAATTCTTGTGAAAGCGAAGAAACTCATGGAGGATCTCGTGAAATCTCGCAAAAAAAGATGTCAAAACTTAGAAGAAAAGGTTGAGCTGAAGTGAATAATGGAGGGGTGGACCACTTTTTATAGTGGGAATGGAGTAAAAAGATTCCCTCAAAAAGCAATGTGGGATGGGAATATTCCCATCCCACACGTGGGTTGCCCCACGGAGCTCTAGCTCCGTGCAAGTCAACCCGCGCACATAGTCGGCTGCCACAAGATAAGCCCTAATGAGCTTGCCTTATCCCACAAGCCTAGCTTGCGGACTGTCCCACAAGCATGGCTTGCAGGGCTTAGCTAGTGGGTCTACACTATAGGCCCACGCAAATGTGCCTAGCAGAGTTTGCGGGCCTGCAGCCCACTACGAGCAATTATTTCTCACGGGGCAATCGCGCAGGCCCCACTCGTGAACATCTTGTGTTCGCGGGGGCCACTTCCAACAAGAAAATTCCCTTGCTCGCCACTGTGCAATTTTTCAAAAATCCCTCCTTAAAAAATATTTAGTTATTATTTGGTCGAACCAATTAATAATTCATCCAACGATTTTGACTTTCTTCATATTCTCAGCATAGACCCAATCTATAGGTTCTTTACTTAGTCCGATAGAGACACAAAGTGTGTGACCTCAAAGTATCCCAAAGTATAGAGCCACTAATGGTTAACCTAAACTTGGCTTCCCATCCGGGAACCTTTAGACTCGGTGTTCCAAACAATATAGAACCCGAAAACTCTAGACGATCAAATGGGCTTTCTAGCAAAAGCGTATGACTCCGCAATACTCAGAAAGTCACATGCTTGTGACTTGATCCGGTTCTCTAATAGTAACCAATACAATACACTCCTTCCATCAGGTTAAGTACCATCCATTTTATTGAGCTCGGATAAAGTGTTAGCTCATGTAATAGTCGTAGCTATCCTGGAATTAGAATTGTTCACGAAGATCACCACTCACCATAATGTATCAAGATTGACTAGAAACCCATTCAATCAATCTTATACTCTGATCATAGGTTTATGAGTGTGTCTCTTCAACAAGAGGCCTTAAGGTAAATCTCCCATTATATCACTTTATTAGGAGTGATTGATTCCATTTTAACTACTCAACTTACCAACATGTGTTCATCACTATACCCGTAATCACCCGTATTATCCTGATCTCCAGGGTATGAATAAGTATAACCCAAAATATACCAACTCCTACACAAGGTAACCAATATCTCGGGTCTGAGGATACTTGTATTGCTACTACAATAAGACATGACACCAACACATGGATATAGTTATTTCTGAGTATCTGTCTTATAGAGATCTCCAATGTATTACCTGAATACATTCATGTGTTAACTAAAGGTACCACCTTCAGCTCGTGTGATCGGCTGGTTGGATCTAATCCAAGGAGTAAGCCTACACTTACTAGTCTGTCACTTCTTTGATGTCCAATCTCAATAAAACTATGATTGGGGATATTTAGACTATTCATAGTAACACGTGTGTGCAGTTCTCACACCATATAGCTCCCACTATGTCCTCGTGCTTTCATGCTATGAAGTAGTCATGGACTTTGTCTTATCAGTGAGCATATACATAATATATATATATATATATATATATATATATATATATATATATATATATATATGATAGCAGCGAGATATTTAATTCAGAAAAATAATGTTAAACAATAAAGATGCCTTTATTATTGATAACAATAATCTGAAAATTGTTTGTATATTATAACTAATAAAGATATATCTCCCTAATTACCTCTAGGGAATACATCATGTCTAACAGAGGGCTATCCTATTACATACTTAGGTGCACTAGGCTTGAAAAGGATTTCCTTGTTGTATTGGGATTCGTTTATTGTGAAATTTCATAACCGTTTATCTATTTGGAAGGGGCAATGTTTGTCGTATAGTGGTAGAGTAGTTCTTATCAAGTCGGTTCTTTTGTCTCTCCTGATTTATTTACTCTTTTTAGAGAAGATGCCTTCCTCGGTGAATGATAGATTGAATCAATTGATGAGGAATTTCTTGTGGAAAGGGGATGCCAACTCTAAGGGGATTAGCAAAGTGAGTTAGAACTCACTTTATCTACCGAAATGCTTAAGAGGCTTATATATAAGGGACTTTAAGTTGGTGAATTGCAGTTTACTTTTGAAGTGGCTTTAGAAGATGAGGATTTCAGAGAGAGATTCATTATGGTTTGATTTATGTGTTAATCGATATGGTTTTTGGTCATGGCCGTCGGTGGAGGGATATGATTTTAAGCATTTTTCTCATGTATAGAAGGATGTCGTCACTTGTTGTGTGAGAGATGAATCCTTTTGAGAGATTATTACATCGAACATGAGTATAAATATAGGAAATGGGAATGGGAGTTCATTTTGGCATGATAATTTATCTTCTTACCAACCTCTTATTTCATCATTTCCATATCTTTATCTCACGTGTAATCTTAAAGACTGTTCGGTGCAATAGGGATGCAATCTTATTTTTGGGATAACAACGTTTTCAAGACCATTATGGAAGCATAACTTGTGTATTTCAAGTCGTGAGAGATGCATACAATTGAGGTATTGGATCATGCAAACGTGCCTAACATTGGTGAGAGTAGATGGGAGTTTAGTGGATACTGGGCAACCTCAACAACTCACATTCTCGTCGGAACCAGACTGTTTTGTATGGGATGCAAGAGAAAAGAAAAAATATTTAGCTTCAACCTTTTGTTTGACTTTTTATAGAAGCACGTAGTGGGTGCAACCTGAGGTACGGTTCATAATGATTGGAATACATGCATTATACCGAAGATGCATTTTTTCGAGTGGCTTTTATTCCATGGAAGTTTACCAACAAAGACATTCCTTCTCCGTAGAAGATGTGTGGATATAGTTGATGGAAAGTGCCCATTTTGTGATGAAGATGGAACGAGTGATCATGTTTTGTTTCATTGTGCTGGGAGCTATCGGATATGGCCCAATTATTCGGTATATTTGGAATCTTTTTGACAATGTCATTGAAAGGATATGACTTCTTGCACGCATGGTTATCACACCTTAAAACCAAGACAATGTTGGTACTTTAGAATGGAACTTTGGTTTTACATTGTGTGGTCATTATGGAAGCGGCGAAACACATTCGTGTTCGAAGGGTAACTAAATTCGGAGGACCATCTTACAAAATGTATTTATTTTTTCTATTTTGTTTTCAAGAGTAAGAAGAGGCCTTGGGGTTTTTAGCCAGCGATGTTTTTAATTTTCCAAATATGATGCTTGCTTGTAACTGAAATATTGTTGATTTCATCTTGAAATCGACAATACCTTTCTCTTTATATACATATTAATAGAATTTTAGGGGGGTTTTAAGGAGTAGGAAAGGGCTGCGTCCTCCCGTGATGTGACCGTCCTATGTGTGCCCCTTTGGGGTGCTTTGTATGTGGTGATTTATCAAGGGATGCACGTTACTCTCGCTCTTTTCTTCCTGATCCTAAAATTTCACAAAAATGGAAAGGTGCCCTTAAATTTTAGTAAAATAGTTTACGATGGGCCTCGGGATGAGTTTACATGATTAAATCAACAGTAGTTTTCTGCAAAAATAAATTGAGTTGGCAAGGCATCATAAATCGATCTCCAATAAGACAAGAATGAGAAGGGGGAATGCGAAGTTTCCATACAATATTCCATGAGAAGGGAATGAAGTAATGTGGCATCTTTTACACTTGAAAAAGAACCAAGTATAATTGATTCCCTTATACAACAAATCAACCGTCACATTGAAGCCTTCAAAAATAAATTTTGTTTGAAATTTCTTCAAGAGTGCTTTTGATACCTTCAAAAAATTTCCTCTTATGATGCCCTGCCAAGAGTGCTTTTGTGAGTACTGGCATATTCACATAGAGAAGTGAAGAAAACCTATTATGAAGAAAAAAAGATTCATAAAAGAGTGTCAGTGTTGCTGTGTTACAAAAATGTATTAAAAGATTACAAAATAGATGTTTCATAAAACCATCAAAGTTTCCATGTTTTTTGAAATATTTTGGACGAGCAAAGAACCGATTCAGGCATCCCGCAAAGACTAATTCCCAAAGATCTCAAGCTTACGTATAATTAACTAATCTGTATCAATAATTTTAGTGAAAATCAGTTCCACGCACCTTTCGCAAAGAGTATATGCTTTTGAATCAAATATTTTTCACATGAAAAATACCCTTAACATTTTAGTGGATCTGTTTATGATGGGCCTCAGGATGAGTTTGCATGTTGATTAAATCAATAGTAATTTTCTGCACATTGATAGCCATTTTTGAGGAACAATGAAGATCTTGGGGGAATATGATTCTCAAATACCAAATTAGGAAGTCTCTTAATTTTTTTCCAAGAAGTACTAAATTTTAGATATTAGCAAATTAGGAAGGTGTTATTTGGAAAAATAACAATTGCAATGTATGGGACTTGTCCCACATTAGTTGTATGGGCAATCAATAAGGGATTTATAGGTTAATATGGGTTCTCTTACCATTGGACTAGTCTTTTGGTGAGCTCTCCCATTTAACCTATAACAGAAGGTTTATATATTAGGTCATTAACCAATTAAAAATTCCCACAAAAGAAAAACCCTAAATAATAATAAGACTGAGGTGGTAGAAAGCCACTGTACACACCCTCTCATAGACTCTTTCTTGATGGCTGCCTCTTAAAAAATATCTCTATCTACTCTAACTTACATATACAGAGAGAATCTAGGAAGCATGGAAACCTCAGTGACATGCTATTTCGGCGTTTCCCATCCGTTTCGGAAACGGAAATTCTAGGAAACCCCTACGAAACGTTTCGGGGCTGTTTCCGCAATTTAAGAAAGTAGGAAACTCGTTTCCTAAAATTCTGAAAACCGTTTCCCATCAATTCGTCGTATTGAAAGACCTAATTTTGATTCATTCCTTAAACTAAACTTTTTAATCTATTCAAACTACCAAGACTTTAAAATCATAACTTTTTTTATTAAATAATAAAAATATCCATATATTATAAAAAAAAACTTCTTGTATTTCATTCTATATGCTTACATTATTACGATTAATATATAACACAACTTTTAGATTTCATATAACTTTATTGTCTTGGAAAACCTTATTTACTATTGTTCAACGTTTTGAAATAACTATTATTCATAGTAGATTTGCTTTATAATCAATAAATTTTATTTTGAATATATGATGTTATTTTAGTATTTCATATAAGAATGAATAATATGTATGAAATTTTATATTTTTATATTTATAAATATACCCCCGCATTTTTATTATTTACGTGGATCCCCACAATGTTTGAACCTATATTTTTTAGAAAGGGCGTTTCCCCATTTCCGTTTCCATTTCCATGTCGGTTTCTGTTTCCGTGCTACATAGGAGAGAGTGACTGGAAAAGAGATATGACCCAATTCTAGACGTAGAAGAAAGAAAAGAAATGGTGCAGACAGGTATTGAATCAATTACGGTTATCATATTTATTTTGTCGAAACAAAGTGCCATAGAAAACTCAATATAGGTCCTCATCTAGCTAAGATGCTTAATTAACTTACTATTTGTTGATGAATTGATGTTAATTTTATTTCAAAAATCTGAATAGATCTTTGTTTTTGAAAAACTTCAGGAGAGTCAGTGTAACTCTCCGCAAGCTAAAAGTTTGAGGTAAGAGAAAATTTCGGGGCAAGGTCCCCACCTAGGTTGGTTTTCACGCTTACCTACAAAACTCTCACCTCTCGTTTATTAATTAAAATATTTGCAATTCTCCATAAGAGAATAGTAAACAAAGTACGGTTCTCGGGTTTACAAATAAGTCCGTGGACGCTAGACAAACGCTACGCTTATTACAATGAAAGAAAAACCAACAAAGATTAATGCTGGATACTAAAATATCACCAGTATCAAGCTTTCCTTCAAGTATCCACTTGTTGCGTCGCTTCCAAATAGACCAATTGATGATAAACCAAGAGAAATTCCAAAGTCGTAAGAATTTCCTGGCCGAAATAATGAAAGCCAAATGTTGAAAAATCCCATGAGTGAGTTAGGGATCGATAGAGGTAATTCCAACCATTTTAGAGCCCCCAACCAAATTCGAGAACTTAACCAACATAGAAGGAATAAATGATCAATCATCTCTACCTCTCTGCAAAATGGACAAATGGACTCACTCTCCGTGATGCATCCTCTTGAAAAGAGGAAAGCACGAGTTGCTAACCTGCCATGAAAGAGTAACCAACCAAAAAATTTAATTTCGGAATGATACAAGCAGACCAAATCAAATGAAAATCAACCGAAGGAGCTATCCAAACTGATGTTCAGTGGAAATTGACGTTAAAAGAGGCTGCCGAGTACTGTTTTGAAGGCCCAAAATCCCAAAGAAAGCTGTCGCTATCAGTCCCGAAGAGAGGCTGCTCTCTGGAATCAGTAGCATCTATCAAATAGCCACTGAATAGACTCGGGACAACCATGCGAAACCAGCTTCGGAGTTGGCAACAACGATCTTGCTGTGAAAAGCGAAGATTGCGTTTCCAAAAGGAACGGCTAAAGGAGTCAGAGCCAAAGACAGCTATGCATCCAATTTGAATTGAACATCGCTTATTGTTGCATAAGGAATAAAGATCCGGGAAAATGTATTGTAATGACTTATTCACTGTCCAATTATCGTGCCAAAATGATGCTGAAATTCCGTTACCAATTCTCACCCGGCAATGCTTTGAGAACAAGTCCCAATTAACTTTATTACGCACACAACAAGCAACAATCGATCTCCAAATAGGTGACAAAGAGGAGCTGTCAACATTAGCTAAATCCATCCAAGATTCAAAGCCATGGCAAGCAACGCAAATGGTATACCAAAGAGAGTCCCGATTGGCCTTTCTAATTTTCCAAATCCATTTGAAAAGGAAGCTGGAATTTATCAAGGAGAAGTCCCTTAAATTCAATCCCCCAAGCCGATACGGCAAATGGTTGCCCAACCAATCTTGCATACCCCCGTTAAATTCGAGTCACCTCGCCATAAAAAATTCCTCATTAGCTTAGATAAAGAAACATTAGCGGACGATGGCATCTTGTGTAATGACATAATGTAAACTTGAAGGGAAGATAATACCGATTTTAATAGAACGAGGCGGCCAGCGTAAGAGAGACAGCGACCCGTCTAATTTGCAAGACGTTTCTTGAATTTTCCCACTAAGGGAACCCAACATGTCAATGGCAATCGGTTAATACAGAGAGGCGTACCAAGGTAATTGATCGGGAATTTTTCAATTCGACATCGCAGCAGCGTTGCCCCCGATTGGAGGAATTCATCGACGCAGTGAATACCAAGTAGTGTACTCTTGTGAAAGTTGATTTGTAATCCAGAGATGAGCTCAAAACATTTGAGAATGCCAATGAGATTCCGAAGCGCATCTAAGTCCAGTGGTAGGAAACAAAGTGTATCATCGACGAATTGGAGGGATACGTTGGGAATAGAAGTATCCTCCTCAATTCTCTGGAGAAGGCCCTCACTGATACTTGCATCTAACATCTGCTTTAATCCTTCAACAGCTAAAACAAAGATGAAAGGTGAGAGTGGGTCCCCCTTTTTAACCCCTCTACGAATCGGAATCGAATCGGATGGAGAACCATTGACGAGGATTGAAGTCGATGATAATTTACGACAATTAGAAAGCCAAGATATCCATTTCTTCTCGAAGCCCATTATTACAAACACCGTGTCAATGTAATCCCAGGAAACACAGTCAAAAGCCTTATGAAAATCCAATTTCAATACCATACATGAACGGCAACGAGAGTGAATTTTGTTTATGATCTCCGAAGCTAGAAACGAGTAGTCGTGAATACTACAACCTTCAATAAACACAAACTGATTGTCAGAAATTATATCGAGAAGTATCAACTGGAGTCTCGATGCCAACAATTTCACCTCAATTTTATTAATTCTATGGATGAGCACAATCGATCTGAAATTGCTAAGACAAGCTGCCCTTGGAACTTTCAAAACGAGAACTGTGAGTGAAGTCTTGATTGAGCCTGGCAGTCGAGATGAAGAGTGAAAACTGGAGATAAGGCTCATAATTTTAGGCTGAAGGTCATCCCAAAAACATTTGTAAAAATGGAAATTAAATCCATCTGGACCCGGTGATTTATTCTCCCCACAATCACAAATAGCATTCCAAACATCCTCAACCGAGAATGGGCTGTCAATAAAGCATTTTGATTCTCTGAAACCCACAAGAAATTCAATCGACTTAGTTAGTATGGGACTTTGGGGGCTGCCAAGAACAGATTACCATAGAAAACTCGAATTGCTGAGGTGATGTTCGTCACATCCGATAACATTGAGCCATTAACTTCCAATTGTAAAATCCGATTGTTGCGAAAATGAGCTGATGCTAAAAGGTGGAAAAAAGTGGAGTTATTATCACCCAATAGGGTCCATGCAACCCTTGATTGTTGATGGCGCATATTCTCAAGGTGACGACGAAGAAGGTTGAGAGTGTTCTTTTCCTCGGCGAGTTGCATTGATATGGCAGCGGTTAATAGGCAATCAATATCACTCGATGTGAGGTTCAACACAACCGATTCCTGGTCCCTGATTCTCTTTTCAAGTTGGCCAAAGTTGAAAGCATGCCACAGACCAATTGTTTTTCTTAAAAGGCGGAGTTTATGAGCAATATCGCTACTGTCGTGAGTGTTGCAAATATCAGCCCACTTTTCCTTAATAAATGGTAAAAAGCTAGGTTCTTCCCACCATAAATTAAGTGAACGAAACAGCTTTTGCCCTTTACGAATGCATGGTCTTGATTTGAATAAGATGGCTAGGTGATCTGATAGACAATTATCAAGCGTCGAGATAGTCACCAAAGGCCACTAATCCAATAGATTGCACGATGCTAGAACATGATCAATAAGCGAGTGGGCAATGCTATTATGCCAAGTGTAGTTGCAGCCATGGAGCGGGAGGTCCTGAACTTCAGAATCATGTACAAATTCTTGGAAGTAACCCATGCTTTGTAGCACTCTACCACTAGATCTTTTCGATGGTGCTAAGACCTCGTTAAAGTCACCACAAATGAGCAAATTATTATAATTATGAACAAAAAGCAGCAGCTCCAACCACATGGCATTCCAATCATCGTTGTTTGTGGGACCATAAATAACGATTAAGTGAAAAGATGATTGAGGTAGCTCAATACGGAAGAGGAACCATCTATTCGTTGAGTGAATTTCATGAGATCGGATGCTAGCCGAATTCCAAGACACCAAGATTCCACCTGAAAGTCCTTGCGACAGAACAATGAGAAAATCAAAATTGTTATAACCCCAAATAGATTTGACCACTAATTCCGGGACGAAACATGCTTTAGTCTCAACCAGAGCTAAGAAATCCACATAATGTTTACACAACATAGATCGAAGAAACCCTTGATTGGCCTTGTTACCAAGGCCACCTCTACAATTCCAACAAATAAGATTAAATGACATCAAAAGTTAGAAAACCAAGAACCCCAAACCGCAGACATTATGAAGCAGAGACTGAGTCCATGACATGCATTATTATTTCTCTGTGTCTCTCCTTGAATAAACCCAATTTGGTTCCTATATCGAAAGCTGTTGCATTTTCAATACCCGATTTGGTAGATTTATCTCGCGAAAGAAGGATAACCCTGTTCATATTATTGATGTCTGGCCCTGAGGAGGAAGAAAAGCTGGGCTGGGTTTCGGCTAACACCGCAATGCTGCTGCCCAACAGGTTTTACTGTTGTGACCGCGAATGGAGGGGACTCTTAGGAGCAGCTAACGGTCCTGTTTCAACTCCATTCCAACGACTTAAAGGTGAGACAGGTACACTGTTCGTAGGGGCTATTAATGGGGCTGAACAGTCCTCACCCTCTGAGTCTGAGTCTGAGTCTGAGGCAGCAGAATCATTAGCATAGGAAGAGCATTCAATCGCTTGATGAAACTTCACCATAATCGAGTAAGAAGCATCACCTACCCTTAAATTCAACTTACGATCACAATAATCTAAGGGAACCAATATGAGACAAGAAATTACATCCAATCTGTCAGGGGAATCAAATTTAAAGTTGAAGTGGATTAATTTTTCAAATAATCCCTCCAAATGCATTAGTTGATCCTTTGTTATCATGCTCGGCGGAATTCCTAAAAAGTCCGAATAAACCACACATTCGTTTGGCATGAAATCATTTAAAAATTGTGCAACATCCGTAAACAAGTCCTTAAGATATAGCCAAACGGATTCAATAAACGCATTAAGAGCATCATTCGAGTGAAAGGAAATAAGAACCTACTCTCCACCCAATGGTGCAATAAATTTCGTTGCAAAATGGCGTCCCTTAATGATGTCAGATAGCTTGAGGATCAGGGATATGTCCTTAACCTTCGCAATACAAGATACAAAGGTCCACTTTGTTGCTCCAAAACTCTTATCAACCACCACATCAATTGATTGTTCCTTCGACGAGACCACCTCTGCATAAGACCGATTGCCTTTGGTTGAATCATGAAACTTGCGGCTCATTAAGGTTCCTCGCATTGCGTTTTTGGGCTGTGTAAACGGAGCCATGAACACCATATTTTGCAAAGATTCTACGTAGGGCTGAAGCATCGTGAGAGTTAGGGTAGTTTTCGAAGTAGATTTTTATTTGAGTTGGGAGGAGACGAGAGCTAGTGTAAGGGCGGTGGATAGGGCGCCGGTTGGCAGCGGGGTTGGTTACCTATGAGGGGTGCGGAGGTGGTTGAGGCATTTTGTCGAACAGGTGGTGGGGGTATTATTTAATGTGAAACATATATTATTTGAAACTGAATGAAGAACGCCCAAATTAAAAACACAGATCATCCATTATGTCTTACAAATTCCTTTTAACTTTTCAGTAACCAAACAGATGCTAAATGAAAAAAACTGACCGTCTTTGAGTTTCCATGGCTGGCATCGGCATTGTCAGAGGCCATTTTCGGTTCTGCTTCCACGCCACTGCTCGAAGAATTTGAAACCAAGAAGATTGCCCAAAATCTTGCCGGAAAATCGCCCAAATTGTTAAAAAAATCGCAGATTGAATATGATCGTAAATCAACCAAATCAAATCAGAAAGAAGCCTAATCTAAGATCTCAAGAGAATCAGTAAATACCAGAGAAGAATTAATCGAGCAGGAGCTGGAGAAAGGTAGCACGATTTGATTTTTAGGAGTGGAGGCTTGTGTGTGGAATAACCTTGCATCCTAATACTCTCATGGAATAATATTTTACTCAGCTGCATCAACTCATGAGCCTTATCCCTTCAAATGATGAAAAGTCAGGTTTTGAAATTTTAAAATCTGAATAGATCTGATGAATAGATAACAATCTGAGAGAATTAGATCTATGATGATTTACAAATCACGTTTGATGTTCTGATGTTTTGAAATTACTTTTGGGTAGATAATTGGTTTACTTATCTGGATATGTAGATGTAGCTAGGCTGGTTATTTAAGATATAATCAAATTTATCAGATTTGAAATTGACGCAAAATTTCATTTTCTAGATGTTTGTACACAAATTTGAGTTTTATGTTCGTATGTAACTATATCAAATATTGGTTAAAGAAAGATATAGTTGTCTAATTAATGATAATAATTAATCAATATTTCATCTATAGATTGAAATCAAAGAAAAATCAACACAATATTATCAAGAAAGCACACCGGCGAGAATCAATATTAAGTTTTTAGGCAGAGTAAGAACTTATAATTATCATTAAGTTGAGTATGCTAGTAATCTCGTACTGCTTCTAGGTTCGAATATTTTGATTGCAATTTTGTTAATTTATCTTCTGAATCAATTGAATATTTGTTTAGTTAAACTGTTTTCATTGGTTTCTTTACTGAAGGAGGAGACGGGACCAGAACTCACATTCGACTTTGATAATCTGCGAGATAGAGTAGACTGGGTCCTCACAGATGTCGAAAATGATATATGGCTGCCACATGTTCCTAATTGCGACATTGCTCCCGAGGTATTAGCAACGTATTGGAAAAGCATTGTCGAATCCACAGTGACATAAGGTGCATGTACTTCCGACGTTCATCCTAATTGATATACAACAATTAATCTAATTAATATTTTTTTTAGAATTTGTAAAAAATGACCTGTTTTGCCAACAGACTTTCGACCCAAGTTTTCGTTCATTACTTCTTTTGTTCTAAAATTAATCAATAATTTTTTCACACGTTCTTTTCTCCCGCATTCTCTTTGTACGTGCTTCCTAATTAAAAAATTCACATCCTTCATAACTGATTCTTCACTTTCTTCATTCTCCACTGCTTCTTTGCTTCGTTTTGCTATTTGTTTCTAGCGAAGTCTGCTTTAACTTATTCGAAGGCTAGTCCATCGAAAGAGATAGAGGAGGCACCCAAACTTGAGGTATTTTTTTCGTTTTTCAAACTGTTTTTTTGTTTTTTTGTTTTTTTGAATTTGATCAATCTGACCATTGTTATAGATCTGGTATATATCTGGTAATAATCTGGTATGTATGTGTTTCGATTGATTATTGGTATCTATCTGGTAGATACCTGGTATCCGTTTAGTTTTTGTAAATTTCTTGTAGATATTTGATAGTGAACTGTATTGTTCTAGTATTTATGTTTTTGAATTGCTCTTTTCTTTTTGAAATTCTGATTTATGTATTTTTTAATTACAACAATGGTCTAATCTAGTAGTTAAATTATAGGAATCTAGTTTTCGGTTTTTGAAGTCTCAAATTATTAAAAAGTTGATATCTAGTAGTTGTCTAATATTAAACTTGCTTTTTTGTAAATTTCTTTCTAGATTTCTGGTATTCAACTGGTATTGTTCTACTATTTATGTTTTTTAATAGCTCTTTCTTTTTTAAATTCTGATTTATGTATTTTTTAATTACAATAATGGTCTAATCTAGTAGTTAACTAGTAGAAATCTAGTTATTCGGCTTTTGAAGCCTCAAATTATTAATCAGTAGATATCTAGTATCTGCTAGTATTAAACTTGTTTTTATAAATTTCTTTCTAGATATCTAGTATTCTACTAGTATTGTTCTAGTATTTATGTTTGTTAATAGCTCTTTCTTTCTAAAATTCTGATTTATGTATTTTTTAATTACAATAATGGTCTAATCTGGCAGTTAACTAGTAGGAATCTAACTTTTTTATTTTTCGTGCCTCAAACTGTTTTAAAGCTTATGGTAGTCTATATGTAATCCTTGGAATGAACTTAGCTGGTATTTATCTAGTAAGTATCCGGTATTTATCTCTTTGTGGTAGTTTGTGTTCTTTTTCATTAATCTATGTGTATATCTAACTTTTTTTTAATTCAAAATATTTGCAGCTTCACAAGTTGGTGTTCCCCCCTTCCTTGATTTGGCATAATAGTGTTAAATGCACCTCCAATATTGAAATGTTTGATATTCAGGACTCCCTTCCGAAATGAACATTTTTTATGTGTAATTGATCGGATTTTGATATATGTTTATTATTTAAAAATCAATTAGAAGTAATTTTTGTAGCTATTTTTTATGTGGTTTGAATAGTTAAAGACCTACAAATCTGGTCAAAATGAAAACAATGTATTTTATAGGTTCAATCTATTAAGAACCTGGTTTATTGACAATAAAAAACATAATTTATAATGATTTTTGAAGTGATTTACAACAAGTTTCTATTTGAATATGTATAAGTTTAATCTACAAAGATTACAAGATGAAATGTTCGTCTTGCGAATGCTGTATAATGGCTAGATTATAAGAACAAAGTTCTCTTTCAAGGTAAATGTCATTCCCCTCTTCATCCATCACGGTCTTATCATCTTCTTCCTTTGTTGTGGAACCTAACCAAGCAAGTGAGATCACTTGTAAAGATGAGAGTTGGAAAAATGGTATAGAGCTGGTAGGAACCTGGTATTTGAATAATTTCTCAACAAAATATCTTCATTCATGATTGATTTTGTTTACCAATAATGCATATATCAATTCAAAATTGCATGAAAAGAACATCAAGTTCATGTACAAACTAACAGTAATGAAATGTTGTTAAAATAACATGAGTTTCTACTAAATATTAGCATTCTACTAGCAGTATACTAGTTGGACATTAAAAATTGGCAAAATGCAGAAACTATATCTCTATTGAAAATACTAGCATAGAGTTGGTAGCAAGTTGGTATTTGAACAATTTCTCAACAAAATAACTTCATTCATGCTTGATTTATTTTACCAATAGTATATATCAATTCAAAATCGCAGGAAAAGAACATCAAGTTCATGTACAAACTAACATTAATAAAATGTTGTTAAAATAACATGAGTTTCTACCAAATACCAGCATTCTACCAGCAGTATACCAGTTGGACATTAAAACTTGGCAAAATGCATAAACTGGATCTCTATTGAAAATACTGGTACAGAGTTGGTAGCAAGCTAGTATTTGAACAATTTCTCAACAAAATAACTTCATTTATGCTTGATTTGTTTACCAATAATGTGTATATCAATTCAAAATTGCAGGTAACGATCAAAATTGCAGGTAACGAACATCAAGTTCATGTTCAAACTAACATTAATGAAAAGTTGTTAAAATAACATGAGTTTATACTCAATGCCAGCAGTATACCTGTTGGTTAATCAAGACAGTAATTGAACATGCATAGGTTGCAAGGTGAAAATTCAAAAATTTAAAATTAACTTGAGGATCTCCAGAGCATACCATGATTGATGTAATCTAAGTTAAAACGTTCCATAGATCCTTTTAGGTTTATAAAACATATAAAAGAAACCTAGTATCTAAAGATTAAAGCATTACCAGTTGATGCGTGCCTGATCTCTTTTTTGGTAGCGGCATTCCCTTTCAAGCAATTCTGGTAGCACAAGCTTCCAAACTAGGATAGCCTCTATGACTTGATCCACAAGGATCTTCACCGACCAAAACCTCGAAGAGGTAGAACCCATCGATTAATAGAAGTTGCTAGACTACTTATAAATAAACTCAAAAATCCGAAACAGAAAGCTCACTTAAACTTTGAGCCTTCTAAAAGAACTCTTCAATTTGTTTGGAGACACTCAGAGAGGATCTTGCACAACAAAAGAAGAGGAGAAAAGAAACCAGAGAGAAAATAAACTCAAAGCTTTTTGGTGTGTGTAAATAATGAGAGGCTAGAAGCATATTTATAGGGAAAAAGGGGGAGTGTTAGACCCCCCCTTCTAACTCTGCATGGGATATCCTATCCCATGTAGGTGGGTCAGTCGCGCGGGTAGGGTAACCAGCAGGCTAACCCATGAGTTTCATGAGGACATTAGCCGCAAACATGGGCTTGCAGCTTACTGCAAGCCCATGCTTTAGACCCACACTAGTGCTGCCATGGGTAGCGTACATGTTAATCAAGATAATAATTGAACATGCATAGTGTCAGCACATGATTTTGTACCAGCTCGCGTGTTCGATTATGATGGCTTTTACAGGATTTTATCCTTGAATCATACATTTTCGAGTATCCTGACGTATTCGAATTGGAATCCTCCTCGTCTCTAACAAAATTATTTAATTTAATTAATTAACTAAAAAAAAGAAAAAAAATACCAAAAATATTAAATAAAATAAAATATTAAATAAAAATATAAAATATTAATAAAAAAATGAAGGAGACGTAATCCCGATAGCGAGAAGCCTCGCGCACACGCGAGGGAGCCTCGCGCGCACATGAGATAGCCTCGCAGAAGAACGAGGGAACCTCGCGAGCCCCCCCGCAATGGTCCTAAGATACCCTCGCTGGGCCTCTTCGCGAGGGTCTTGAGCGACCCTCGCGAGGCCTCCACTCGAGGGTCTTAAGTGACCCTCGCGGGGCCTGCCCGCGATGGTCCTGTAGAACCCTCGCGGGGCCTCCCCACGAGGGTCCTAAGCGACCCTCGCGGGGCCTGCCCGCGAGGTTCCTAAGGAACCCTGGCGGGGACTCCGTGCGAGGGTCCTAATGAACCCTCGCGACCGGCATGCGAGGCAGCCTCGGGCGGAGGTAGCCTCATGGATGCGCGAGCAAGCCTCGCGCGAGGTGAGATAGCCTCTCGCGCGAGGCCTCACGAAGCCTTTTCTCCGGCGAGGCCCCTTGCTGGAAAAACTTTCCTTTTTTTATTCTTTCGAGATTTTCCTATAAATAGAAGGATCATTTTCGATAAACTGACCCGGCAATTATCAGAGATAAAAATAACATTGCTTTAGAACGACCTTTGCTCTCGAGAATTGAAACGAACAATTTTTTGGAATTTTTTTTTACTACAAGTTTTTTTACCTAAACTCAAAGGACGAGGAGGATTTCTAAATGACCGATCGGATTCTTCGACGTGGATTCGTTAAGTAACGGTAAGCCTCTGAGTTCATAGAACTGCAATTCCGTGCTTTCGATGTTTAATTTCTTCTTCTGAACTCTCCTGTGAACCTAGGATTTTCATCTTTTATTTTATTTTAACTGTTGTAATTCTTATTCATCTTTTTCTTTATCATAAGAAGATGTATGTTAGAACACCCCCACGAAGGGAATAAAACATATTTCCGGATAACAGACCACACTTTTTACCATGCGAGCAATTTCATTAACTAAAATGAGCAACTAATGTGCTAATAAAATGAACAGTTTTAATTTAAACAAACAATATCGCAATTGATTTTTCTTAAGGCCACGCGGGCCTCACCAAATCCAAAATCGAACATACGTGTTATCCCCTGTGCTAACCTTTGTAGATGCAGGTAGATTAGGATTAGATGTATGTTTAGGATTTTAATTTTCCTTCGGGTATCACAATTTCTATTTTTCAGGAAATGTAATTAAAAGGTTAGCGGGTGGTTGCATCCCCCGAATTTTGAAGCCTTGTAATTTTATTTTCCGCATTTACTTTCCACATTTACTTATGGTTTTATGGATGGTTTATTTTTTCGCTTTGTGAATGATTTATTACTTCACAATACGTGAATCATGCATATAAACTCATAAACGATCTAAGTGCGAATATGCACAATTAAAAGAAAACGGTTTTCTGTAGATGTAATTTAATGTGATCCAATAAGAAGTAAGCTACTTATCCCAGACCCGAATCTCTGTGTCTTGGTGGGCCGTCCCCTAGAGGTTAAGCCTCATAGGACTCTAATTCCTGGAAAGAGCTAATCCAGGTGGCGACTCCACACTAAGAGATGGCGGATTTAGGTTCGAACCGATCTTAAACGTTTTCGCCTTTTTTCTCTTTCAAACCTTTTTCCTAGGTCCCAGACCTGGTGCTTTTTTCTTCTTCTTTTTCCAAACACCCCTGTGGACCACGCCTATGATCCCGCGCGCTCTTGGCCCACCGCTCCGTGTCGCCCGCTCATAGTGGCGACTCCGCTAGGTATTTTTCTAGAACTTGTTTTTCAAAAGGTTTTAGTTTTTGGATAAGTGCCCAAAATTATTGATCACATTATTCCATTTTCTCTTAATTTAGACATATTCATTATAATGCATTGTAGTAGAAAGGATTAGCCCATTAGTCTTAGGTACCCCTATTACCGCGAAGCTTTCTCTTGTACTAATCTGCCTCCCTGAGAAAAGATAGTACTCGAGCGAGTGGAGCACTTGTTACCATATTGCATGTACCTCCCTCGTTAGAACCTATATGGGGAGAGGCTTGGAGTGTATTTCAGTGCAACAAGAACGTTCTACATCAACAACCCATTTTTTAAACCCTCATGTAAATAAGACATAGGCATTCTCCCTAGGTTGTTACCCAAACACACGATCATGCATTATATTTTCCTACAGGTACGCTCCTTAGTATCCTCGCGATATTAAGATGAACCTAACCTTAGGATAGAGACTAGCCAAAAACCCTATGCGCGGGAGTTGTATGGTTAGAAGAAAGATATTGTGTGCTATGTTCTAAGTGTTTATCGCTTTCCGACTCATCATGCATTGTACAAATATGACATGCTAACCACAAATTTTTGTGCAGACACTTAAACGCACACACTCATATTTTCTATGTCACTCGTATGTAGGAACTTAATAGACACTCGAGATCGTGTCACCTTAGGATGCCCTGAAACCAACTAGAATCATGTTGCATCACTTACCCACATTCTTGTTTACCAAAATCCAGGTACGATACCCATTTGGAGTCTGAATTACCGCCCTTTTGGGACACCAGTCTACACCAAAAGCCTACCTTAGGTAAACTTGAACACATAGGATATCCCAGTTAATGTCCTAACCCAAACCCTCGTAGGGCAAACTTTTGCTCACGCATCACTACATACCTTTAGTGATGATGTCTACTGACATCTAAGACTTTGGCCCGATAGGGGCAAAATGACCAAAGCATTCATTTATGTGTTACTTACGGTATTTTTCTCCATACATTTAGGAGATACCTTACACTAGAGTACGTCACACAGCCTACTCACACATAAAGAGAGTTAGCTCTCAAACCTTTGACCTATCACCACACGGGTAATTTAGGCCACTTCATTACGTCATTCCACTT
>CATIWQ010314472.1:0-31608 GCA_949673415.1 Euphorbia schlechtendalii
GCAGAAAATACAACTGATTATGGCTCAGTTGACTAATTTAAAATATATATATATATATATATAGATGAAAACAGAGACAGATAAACCGCCCAAGTCTAAAAAAGAAAGATATCTAAGTGAGGACGGAAAAGATTTTTATGAGTTTTTAAGTTGTTTAATTGTTCTATTAAATCATGTTTTGCATAATTTCTTATTCAATTCAGGATAAAAGTTCCAATTTCAACACTATAAGAGCTTAATATAAAAACAACGCCACCACATTTATAAAACAAACATGAAATAGGTTTAAGAATAAACATACAGCACCAGCCAGCAGAGGTGTCTGAAGCTTGGTATTGGTTGCCAACGTTTAAAGCTTAGCTTCCATCGATGGTGATAAATCACAGAGGAAGCCAAGGCGTTGATGGGGGTTTGCAATCGTTAGTATTGAAAAACCACAATAAAGTAAATGTAAACTCAGTTAGAATATATAACCTAATCACTGAGGAGAAACCAAAATGACGTCGTTTTTTGGTCTTTATAATTAAAAAAAAGGGCCTAGTTTGAGAGAGTTGGGGCTGATTAATTTAGAAACAAAGGGAGAAGATGGTAACCAATTTCAGACCCTCTGTTCATCAGTATTTTTGCAGGGGCGGTGGCAATAGACGGAGGAGCAGGTGAGATCACCAATATGTATATGGGTGTTTACGATTCCCGGAGAACAGGGTGGGCAGCCGACCACCGCCGCTACCCCCTGGATCCGTCTCTGTCTACTATATAAGTTTTAAGTTTTTCTTTAATTTATAATATCTTTACCACTGAGAAGCATACACTCCAAAAGTAAAATTGCGAAGATAATTAAGTATGAATAATAGTTTTTTGTTATGTTAATTGATTAATCAATGGCACGATAAAAATTATTTTTCTTATACTTGTGAAGTATTCGCTAGTGTTTGTTCTTGGCATTTGAGGTCATTCACACTCTTCACTCTCGACAGAAATCATGTCTAATTCTAAAGTTGAATTTCCATAAAGCATTTGACAACATTTCGTAGTTGTACATTGATGTGGTTGTTGAAAAATGGGTTTTGGCAGGAAATGAATCTCTTGGCTTTCGAATTGCAAGAATAATTTCTTAACTTCAATTTTGATAAACTATTCATCGAGTTACTCTATTCATCTTCGCAAAGGTTTAAAACAGGGTAACCCACTCCACATTTCATTTTTGTGTTAGCAGTGGAAGGTTTAAAACAACTTTTTGATTTTAGTATTAGGGAGAGGTTTGATCCCGGGTATTAGTTTTGATTATTCACTCCCAAATATTTCATTACTTTAGTTTGCGGATGACACGTTATGTTTTCTTCCTTGGAACAAGGCACTTATTCCAAGTTTCACACGTATTTTGAGGTGCTTTGAGCTAGTTTTAGGTTTCGTATCAACTACCATAAGAGTTCACTGTTGGGGATCCACATTCCCGAATCATCGCTGCAATCTTGTGTATCTATATTGGGTTGCCGCATTGAGATGTTTCCAATCCAATATTTAGGAACTCTCCTATACGTCAATCGATCTCCTATTGCATCGTGGGATCCTTTGATTGTGAAGTTCAAGAATCTGTTAGCTAATTGGAAAGGAAGTTGTTTCTCTTATGATGGACGAACTATTCTTATCAAGTTAATGCTTTCTTCTCTTCTGATTTATTTATTATCAATTTATAAATTACCTGAATCTGTTGATGTCAAGTTGAATCGTATTATGAGGAATTTCTTTTAGCGTGGTGACTTGACTATGAACAGTATGTGTAAAGTATATTGGAATATTATCAACCTTCCAAAGCACCTAGGGGGTCTTTCCATTTGGGATTTCAAACTAGTCAACACAAGTGTGCTTCAGAAATGGTTTTGGAAAATGTGATTCCTAAATCATGAATCTCTTTTGTATGATTATTACATCTGTCTATATGGTTTGCATTCTTATAATGATTAGATTAATT
The DNA here is from genome assembly GCA_949673415.1 of Euphorbia schlechtendalii. NCBI lineage: Eukaryota > Viridiplantae > Streptophyta > Magnoliopsida > Malpighiales > Euphorbiaceae > Euphorbia > Euphorbia schlechtendalii. The sequence goes on from CATIWQ010314472.1 coordinate 1,973, forward strand.
TTGACTAAATTAAGTTATCGCTAATTTGGAAAAGCATTATCGCGAGTTGCTTTAATAATTAATCATGTTGGGATTTCTTTATTGCTCATACAAATGTATGAGTAGGTGACGGAAATGTAGGATCCTTGTGGCATGATAACTGGACCTCAAAGTAATCCATTCAGTCTTTATTCCGGAATTTTTATGCTATTTGCAATAGGAAACACTATACAATTCGAGAGGATTGCGTTCATCTTTGGTGACAATGTACAGTCGTGTCCTTTTTGGAAAAAGAGTTTGAGAATCACAGGGCAACAGCGATGCATGGAGTTAAGAGCTTGGATTACCTTGTCTTGCCCTTCTCTCTTTCCAGCCATGGGAGACGTTGATTTTGGATATGCGACGGGAAAACTGTGTTTCTTGGTTAATGCAAATAATTTTCGGTGGGTATTTAAAAAAATAAAATCTATTATGCCGCATCTTTTTGCCTTGGGTATTGTCAGGAACCACGTAGGACACCACATGTTGAAGACTATAATCTTGTATGAAATTCTTGTTTACATCCTAAGATTAAGTTCTTTAGGTGGTTGGTTTATCTTGGCAGATTACCGATGCATGCTTTTCTTTTTCATAGGGGATGCAATTCAATTGTGGACTATATTTGTTAGTTCTTCTCAAAGATTGAATCAATACAATATTGTCTTTTCTTATGTTAGAGAAGTTATCGATATTGGAGGGATGCATTTCATTGGTTGGGTATTTCGTTGATTGTGCTTCACTCGGCATAAAGTTTTTTTGTTGTTATGGCGTTCTTACTTTAAGCCTGACATTTTTCGTGATTTTGGGATGTCGTTTTGGTTCATCCTCAATTGGAATTTATGGAGGAGACGAAATAAAATCATTTTAGAGGGAATGATGTGCTCGGATGATCCCTTTATAGCTAACATTAACTTATGTTAGTTTTTGTTTCATTGTAATAGGCTTAGTGTGTGCTTATCAGTCTCGGGCCTCTTTACCAATCTGGGTTTTCTATTCTTGTTGTAACCATGACATGGTGATTCTTGTTTTGAGAATCGCTTTACATATATATATACATATATTTATATGTATATGTATATACATATGTATATGTATATGTATGTACATATGTATGTGTATAAACATATATACATATGTATGTATGTATGTGTGTGTGTGTGTGTATACATACATACATACATACATATAAAGTGTGTGGGCGATTTAAGGAGTGGGGAAGGACAGCGTCTCCTGTGGTGTTGCATCCCGTTTGTGTCCTTCTGGAGCGTTATGTAAGCGAAGGTTCATTAAGGGATGCACGTCACCCTCGCTCTTTTCTTCATGTCCCTTGTTCATTAAAAAAAATATATAGTTGTTGTAGCTTAATGCACATAGCTGTCAAGAATTGAATGGTAGTAAAAAGGCTTAATGCATCTGCACCCCCCTGAACTTGTCCAAAAAGAGTTGTTGCCACCCTTAACTTTGAAATGTGAGAAATAGCCCCCTTATATGTCTAAAACGCGTTACTTTACCTCCTTATAAAAATATCGGTTTCAAGAATAAGAAGATGAAAATGACGAGCCAAGAATCGATACAATATAATGATTAATTGAAGAAAATATTTAGAATAGAGATGAAGTTTTGAAGAAGACGAAGAACGTATATTAGGGATTTTGAATTGTAAGAATTAGAACGTTATGGATTTTTTTATTCATTTTTTATTCCACAACATACTTCACGTGCGTATATTTTTATGGTCATCCACGTAGCAAGCCAGGTCAGCACAAGGGGGTAAAATAATACGTTTTAGACAAGTACAGGGGGTTATCTGTCACATTTCAAAATTCAAGGTGGCAAACAGCCCTTTTTGAACAAGTTCAGGGGGGTGTAGATGCATTAAGCCTTGTAAAAACCAACCCTTACAAGTAAGAGACTTTTTAAAAGTCATAATATTATCTGTAGTAAAAATATTTTTAAATAAAATATTACTATGTCCATAAAAGTAATTAAAAATCCGAGCATAGGCGGATGATTTGCACTAGAAATGACTTAAAAGTCATTTATGTCATGTGTGCGCGAGAGTTCATCTTGTTTCTCTCACATCTTTGCAAACTCGTGAAGGAAAAACACAATATGAACTTAAAGATGTATCTTTAAGTTCCCTAAGTGGGATGAAATCTTCTTGAAAGTATCTCATAAAACTTTAAGTTTCCAACAAAGTTGACATGTGACATTAAGAGGATAAACCTGTGCACTCTTTGCAAGTTGAAAAGTGTAATGAAGCTTTTTCGAAGTTCAATAAAACAATAGGCGAAATAGGACAAATTGAATGAACTAATGGTGAATTTAGCTTCTCTATTTTTTGAATGTGGGCAATTGCACTTATATTTAATGGAAAAGATAAACTCCACTCCGCCCTAATGTGATTCGAACCTAAGATTGATAGAGGTCATAGTTTCATTCTTAACCACTAGATCAAGACATACGTCACTATATAATTTAACTTAAAAGGAAAAAAGTAACGGTAAAAACACCTTATAGATATAATCAGAAATTTATAGCATTATGTATGTGCAGTAAAAATTTTGTTATTGTGTAAGTAATCACAAGAACAACTACTTTTCTACAAGCATTTAGTGGAACATTGTATTTATTTTGGAAGAAAATCAGTTAAACTTATTCCTGCTATAATATTCTATAATATTTTATTCCACGTCTGACACTCGATTTTAGGTGCCCACTTTTTTCTTTTTTTTTTCCTTTACTTAAAATTTTATTAATATTGCCACATGTATAAATTACAAGAAAATGTTAAAATTTCAATGAATGATATGGAAATTAATAGCATCTTTAATAGATTATTTATTCTACTAATTTTCTTAATAAATAAATTAAATAAACAATTGAGTAAAAAATCACCCTTCAATAGATCTTCGATTTTCATATCCTAATATTATGTGATATAATTAACGTTGAACATTGTCTATATAACTGTTTAGAATTAGACAGTCAAATAAAAGGTTGAATCGTTCATTATATTCTATGTGGGTAGGGGAATCTAACAATTGAAAAAACGATTTTTGAAGGTATCGGGTAGGGGTATTTGGTAGGATGTTGGTATATTTATAAAAGATAGTAAAAATCATGTACAAACATAAACTTGATAGATTGAACAAACTTCTAATGAAATATAAGACTTTTTACTAATTGAAAAAATTTTGAAAAAATATATCACAATGGATGACGTGTCGGAGATAAAAATGAGATGAAACAAAAATCTAAAACATCTTGTAAAAAAATAAACGGTTTTAGAGATAGTGGATTACGTTTTTATTGACTTATTGCTTTTAAACACTTTTTAACTTTTAACGAGTTTAAAACAAGAAGTTGTAATGATTCTAAAAACTATTTTTAAATAGGTTATAAATAGTTTGATTGTTTGGGAAATGATTAAAAATGTATACATTATTTATTATAGAAATTATTTTCCTAAATCAAATATTACATATGTATGTATGTATGTATGTATATGTATGTATGTATATATATATATATGTGTATATATATATCTATTTATAACGATAATTCATTTATATAAATATAAATATATATATATATATATATATATATATATATATATATATATATATATATATATGTATGTATGTATGTATGTATGTATGTATGTATGTATGTATGTATGTATGTATATGACATACAATATATAGAAAGGGTAACTCTAGGTTTTTAAGATTAAATAGGAATAATATAGACAATGCATCGGTCAAAACCGCATTCTCATCATAATCTATTTACAAGCCTTATTTTAAATTTTGAGAAACACTTAATTCATGTGTTTATGTGTTCAAAATTACTTACAATCTAGTTTGACTACTTTATAATTTTTTAGAAACATACCCAATGATAAAATAAGATAAGCAAATAAAAAAATAGCACATGTCATATGCATATTGTTGCAAATTAGAGAAAACTGAATAGAAAAATGCAAACATATAAAAATGAAATTTAAAATAATCATTGTTATTACCAAAAGTTTAGTTGACATTAATTTGAATTTCTGCACGTTTATAAAACTTGCTTGGGGTTTAAAGCGTGATAAGAAAACTAATATAGAATGACTTCAATGAAAAAATATTTGTTGCTCTACCTGCGTGTTTCCCCTTTCGTCCAAACATTTCACTTGATGAAAATTAGGACTTAAAAACTTATAATAGGAAATAACACGGAGAATAATTTTAAAAATGCGTTGAAAATTAGGATTCGTATCATTCTAAGATTGGGATCCTAATTTTTTTGACTTAATTAAGATTCAAGTTTACATTCGTACACTTATGTTGTATATGCTCTTATTTCTTACGTTCTTGTTGGTTTTTTAAATTTTTTATCTTATTTTATCATCATCTCTCAAATTGTTTATTTTTTTGACATGTCATTTTAGAGTTTTTTGTTTGTCTCTTTTTTATTTTTCGAAACGTCATCCATTGTGATATAATTTTTTGATAAAAATTTTAACTGTTCGAAATCTGATAAGAAACTTGCATGAACATTTAAGGAAATTCGTAAACATTATTTTGTTAGATAACTAGTACAGAATCAGTAAACAAACAATTATAATCTTAAAAGTAAATGAAAAGACATTAGAAAGTGATTACAACATATGTAACATAAATATCTACAAAGTATTAAATCAAAATAGCAAGAATTTGGTAGGAACATGGTAATAACCTAGTAGGAATCATAAATGCATGTCAAAGTTTATCTCCATAACATATGTGTACATATCAAGAAGGAATTTTACTAAATTCACATACATATGAGCATCTCATCAGATACCTTCAAAAAAATTTTGTTCAATATCTGGTAGGAACGTGGTGGAAACTTTATATTTCATTGAAAGTTTGTTCAATCCATCTAAAACTAGTAAAAACGTGGTACGAACCTAGTAGGTAACGCAAATACATGTCAAAGTTTATCTCACCATCAGTCAAACAATTCATTAAACACCTTATGGGCAAACTCTTGAAATCAATAACATATTCGTAATCAAATTCAAACAAAAAATATCAAAAGGAGAAATAAGAAATCTTTCTTTGCATTCACACTGAAGCAAACCATTGGATCCTAATCGATTGTAAAAAAAACAAAAGCATATCGCAATCTCAAATTCAAAAACACAAAAACATGATTGTAAATCGAAAATGTGCAGAGAGAAACCACAAGATCGACAAACTGAAGATCGAAACCTAGAGAAGAGAATATTGTTGCAGAGAGAACTGATGGAGAGAATCAAAGAATAGAATAGAGAATCGAAGATTAGAAGAGAGAATCAAAGCAGAGAAGAGAGAAACCAAAACTAACGCACGTTGATGAGAAAGACCTAGTGTTTATATAAAACGTATTGGATGAAATAAAAAAAATAAAAATTATAAAAGGTTATATAAAGAAAAAAAAACTAGTTAAGAGGTAAAACGTTTTTACCCAAACATGACATTTAAAACAATTTCCTTTTTTCTAACTTTAAATAGCAAAATTGTCTTATAGCAAAATATTTTTAGGTTAAATGGTGATTTTATTTTTCAATAAAGGAAAAATTATTTCGTATTTCATCAAAACTAAACGTAGGTACAGGCCCATCAACCCGGTCCACACCCGAATTTATTGGGATGATTTTGACTTAAACCTGGAATGGCTCGAGTCTAGTATAAGATGAAATTGATTTTAATATTAAAATTGTGCTTTATATTATAAGTTTGTTAGATATTATCTTGTTATAAAAGTATTCTTTATATTAAATAACATAAATTTCTTATAAAATAATTATTATGTAGGTTCATAGGCTAGGGTTGAGTTTTGATATATTTATAAGTCCCGATCCAGCATGAACATGATGTTTAATTTTTATACGTTGAATCAACTACTTATTTCTTAACTAAACCTAATTGGGTTTGATCAAAAGTTGATTCATGTCCAGGTCTAATCACAACTGAATTATTAGTGGTGTGAAAATAACAAAAATAAGTGTGAGCACGGGATTTTATTCCAGCTCGTGTGTTCAATTATGACAGCTTTCCGGGATTTTTATCCTCGAATTACACAATTTTCGATTATCCGAAGAACTTCGAATTAATTAAAAAAATAAATAAATATAAAAAAATAAAAATATATATCGGGCAGAACCCAACGGAGCTGGGCTCGCCGAATTGGCGAGCCCAGCAAGAGAGGGCTCACTGAATCGCAACGAGCCCCCTCGCTTGGAATTCCTGCTTCCAGCAAGCCTAACACGAAAAATCACAAATATTTTCTTTTAGATTTTCTTTGAATAATTCGGATCCAAAACACGTTTGGATTCCGAAACCTTATAATTTTCAAATCATTTATCTTCTATCTCTTTTTCACAATAATCCTTAAATATTCTCGGGTCTAAAACAAATTTAGATCCCGAGTTTGATTATCTTTTGGATAAATAAACTTTTATTTTCCATACAAACACAATTGAAAAACAGACGAGGAACGCTCTCATCATACGGATAAGCCGAAGTGGATTCACGCCGAAAGGGTAAGCCTTTGAGTTTCTAGAGTTGCTCTATCTCGTGTTTCTTTTCATGTTTTAATTTATTCTAAATGATGACCTAGGAGTAATTTTGATTTATTCTGTTAAGTAACTATCAATGTAATATTTATTATTCTTCTTCTTTTCTATTTATGAAAATTCATATTAGATTACCCTAACGAAGAGAATAAAAATTATTTCCGGATAACAGGCCTCACATTTTACCATGCGGTCACTTTACTAATAAAAACGATCAACATATTTATAAATAAAATGGATCATTTTATTTCTAAATAGGAATTTTCAATCATCGATGTTTTTAATTAGACCACACAGGCCTTGCAAAAATCAAATCGAACATGAGTGTAAATATTCATGTTGTGTTATATACCTTGTGCTAACCCTTGTGGATGCAGGTTAGATGTATGCATAGGTTTTATTTTTCTTCGGGTATTGCATTTTAGCTAATTTTGGAAAATGTAATTAATAGATTAGGCGGGCGGTTGCATCCCTCGAGGTTATATAATATTTATTCTTTACTTTTCTGCATTTATTTACTGCTTTATGTATGGATTTACTGCTTCCCGCATACACGTTAAATCATACATTATAATTCGAAAATGACATAAGTGCGAACATGCACAATTAAGAAATACGGTTTTCTGTAGATGTAATATAATATGACCAATAAAAAATAAGCAACTTATCCCGAACTCGAAACTCTGTGTCTTAGTGGACCGTTCCCCTGACGTTAAGCCTCACAGGACTTTAATTCCTAGAAGAGCTAATACAGGTGACGACTCTACACTAAGAGACGGTGGATTCGGGTTTGACCAGTCTAAAATGCTTTCGCTTTCTCTTTCAAACCTTCCGGATTCCTGACCCGGTACATTTTTATTTTCAACATAAACACCCTGATGGACCACGCCTCTCGTTCACGCGTTCTCGACCCATCGTTCCATATCGTCCGCTTACAGTAAGCAAAGAAAAAAAAGTGAACATGTAAAAATTGTGTTATTGGAAGTTCAAGATATTAGTGAATTGAAATTATAATCTTAAAATTCGAATTCACATTTGAAGGTGGATATAGATTTTTGTTGTTGTTATTGCAAGGAACCAAATTTTTTAATAAAAATGTAATAGTGGACCCCAACAGAGCGAATTTCGATTCTTTCGACGCGTGGCGGTATATTTATGCTGTTCACTAAATATAGAGGCTTAAGTCCTTCACCGTACGACCACATGCCTAGTTTCAGTCTTACTGGCTATTCAGGTCATTGGTTTTTATTTTTACTATTCAAATTATTAGACTCCCATCATAATATTAAATTATTTGTTACCAAAACAGGAAATTATCTATCCTCTTTCATTTTTCACCAACATTTTACACTATTTTCAGTATAAGTAAAGTGATGAAATTACCGACCTACAGTCATAAATTATTGATCAGGTCATTAGCAATATTTTAAAATTCTGAAAAAAATAGATTCAGTAAAATTTATAATTATGCTTAATTAATTGAAACTGAAATGAATTAACACTCCCTTTTGATGTCCATTATTGCGAATGAGACATTGCCTCATTAAAAATCTTATCAAAGAAAACCTTTTTGGGATAAAAACCTTGATTAAGGGAAAAAGAGTATAATGATTACTCCCCCTGTTCGCAAGAGTATGGGAGATCCTTGAGATGACGCATTCTGATAATATGAACCAACTTCTTGAACGTTGCTGAAGGTAAGGCTTTGGTGAACAAGTCTACTAAGTTGTTGCATGAGCGGATTTGTTGAACACTAATTTCACCATTCTTTTCAAGGTCGTGAGTAAAGAAAAACTTTGATGAGATATGTTTAATCCTATCTCCTTTAATGCAGTCTTCCTTCATTTGAGCATTACATGCAGCATTATCTTCATATATTATCGTCGGATCTTCTTTAGCCATTGATTTTCCACATGCATCTCGGATATGCTTTGTTAATGATCTTAACCATACACATACTGACCTCATGAATTGTAATGAATTCAGCATGATTGAGGAAGTAGTTGTGACTTTTTGCTTCGTTGAACGCCAATATATAGTTGTACTTCCATATGTGAATATATAACCAATCTGGGATCGAGTTTTATGTGGATCAGATAAATATCCCGTATTCGCATATCCAACAAATTCATGCTTGGATTCATATGAATAAAATAAACCCAAATCAATGGTTCCTTAAAGATAGCGCATTATGTGTTTAACTCCATTCCAATGTCTCCGAGTAGATGCAACGCTATATCTCGATAATAAATTAACTGAGAAAGCAATATCAGGCATTGTATTATCAGTAAGATACAATAACGCACCTATTGCGCTTAGATATGGTACTTCAGGATAAAGAATATCTTCATTATCTTCTCGAGGGCGAAATGAGTCATTTTTCCCATAAAGTGATCGTATGACCATTGGATTGCTCAATGGGTGTGATTTGTCCATATTAAAACGTTTCAGGATCTTTTGAGTATAATTTGATTGATGTACCAAAATTCCTTTATCAAGGTGTTCAATTTGTAAACTAAGACAAAACTTTATCTTTCCAAGATCTTTCATCTCAAATTCTCTTTTCAAAGAATCTACAGCTTTTGGAATCTCTTCAGGAGTTCCAATAATGTTTAAACCATCAACATAAATTGAGATGATAGTGAATGCGGATCCTGATTCCTTTATGAAAACACAAGGACAAATTTGATCATTTTAATAACCTTCTTTCAATAAGTATTCACTTAGACGGTTATACCACATGCATCTAGACTGTTTTAGTTCATATAATGATCTTTGCAACTTTATTGAATAAAGCTCTTGTTTTCCATATTTTTTTGGCAATTTAAATCCTTCAGGGAATTTCATGTAAATGTCATTATCAATCGAGCCATATAGATAAGTTGTGACAGCATCCATTAAATGCATTTGTAAATTTTGTTGCACTGACAAATTAATAAGATAACGAAAAGTTATCGCATCTACTATAGGAGAATACGTCTCCTCAAAATCAATCCCTGATCTTTGGGATCACCCTTGTGCAACAAGTCTTACCTTATATCTCACAACTTCATTTTTCTCATTTCTCTTTCTCACAAAAACCCATTTATATCTCACAGGTTTTATACCTTGTGGTGTTCGAACTACAGGTCCGAAAACTTTACATTTGTCAAAAGAATTCAATTTTGCTTGAATTGCATCTTGTCATTTTGGCCAATCACTTTTAATCTTGCATTCTTGAAAAAATTGTGGTTCATGATCCATATGTTCATTCTCAATATACATTGCAACATAAAATGCAAAATTAGGATTGATAACCATTTCAACTTGATTCCATCTTTTTTTCGACTCTAGTATAATTTATTTAAATTTCTTTATTTTCAACCACTTCAGGTTCAGGAAGTGTATTTATATTAGTAATATTATCCTCAACGGAATTATTATACTGTCGACAGTTTTACTTTTTCGAGGATTTTTATCCTTTGAACCAATTGGTCATCCACGCTTCAGGCGTGTTAAAACACTATTGTTAGTCTATTATTTGAAGATGGATTATCTTTTGAACTTCTGATCTAAAAAAACCTTTGACTTAAAAATCTATATACGATATAATGATTGAGATAATGATGAAACATTCCAAAATTTCATTTTCACTTTCTCCCCCTTATTTTGGATATTTGTTTTCATCAATATGACATTTTGCGAAATATACATGTATTGAGCTAATGACCAAAAGCTAATTTACATTGGAAACTACATAATAACTTGTTGGTCTTTAAACATTTAACAGATAATGCACACAATATTGCATTTTCTTACACGGATGTAGGATTTGTTTGCATAATTTATGGTCGTGCAATTAGTTGAAGACGTTTAATAAATGATTCTGTCAGACAATTTTGAGTATGAATATGTGCTACGGGATGTTCAACTTTTATCCCAATTGACATACAAAAATCATTAAAAGTTTGGGATGTAAATTCTCCAGCATTATCAATATGGATCAACTTAATTGTATAATTAGGAAATTGTGCTCGTAATTGAATTATTTGAGCAAGTAATCTAGCAAAAGCTAGATTTTGTGATGATAATAAACATACATGTGACCTTCTATTTGAGGAATTAATAAAAACCATAAAATATCTAAATGGTCCACATGGTGGATGAATCGGTCCACATATATCACATTGTATGCATTCCAAAATGCTGGAGATTCAGTTCCATCCTTACTTCTGGAAGGTTTTATTATTAATTTTCCTTGCGAACAAGCAACACAAACAATTTATTATGTTGAAGAAACTTCTGGTTCTTCAATGTATGTTCATGTGCAATTCTATAATTTATCTCACCATTTTCAAACCAGGATGATCAAATTTATCTTGTCAAATTCTAAAGTATATAAATTTATATACTTCTGGTTTATAGTTATATCGACCTTGATCATATCAATACACCTGATTTTTAAGACATTCTTTAATGCTTCTTTCACAATATTAATACAATATTCATATTTGTGATTAAATTTCTGTGAGAACTTGGGGAAAATAATGCATTATTTATAATAACTCTTTGTACCATTGTATATTAAGACTATTAGCTTTTCAGGAGCATTCAATAAATTTTGTGTTACCGATATCACAATAACTAATAAAACAATCTTTGCTTCATTAGTATTGACGTCAATCAATAATGAGGAAATATTTTTTTCCTCAATAAAAAAATTTCATTTTGATATTCCACTTCTGGTGTTTATTATTAACAATAATTTGATTTTCCACTTCAGGTGGAAATTGCTAGCACTTTCGTATTAATTTAAACCAAAAATATGTATACACATATTATCAAAACTTTTACAAAGATCTTCAGGATCTTTAAATAAACTCAAATATAACACCATCAATTTATTCCCTTATATGAGATTTATATGGAAATGTGAATCTCAAAATTCATATTGATATGATTTATCCACTTCAGGTTGCTATATATACTATCGACTCGATTTTCCACTTCAAGTGATTTTTATCACTGTTAACTTTGATTTTTCACTTTCATGATAATTAAATTTATCAATATAATTTCTCCACTTATGGTGTTTATTATATTATTGATTTGATTACACTTCAGGTGCCTAATATATCTACAATCACGTCTAACTTTAAAATTCTTATCATGATATAATATTACATTCACTTGTGGGAATGTATCAAAATCTCTTATTTTGCTCGATAAAATGCAATACATTTATTTCACCATATTTTGTGAAACTTTTTCATCTTGGTGCCGCTTCAGGGGCACGTGCCATTACAAGAGCACATATTAAAAGAAATTTATATTTTTATCAATAAATTTCTTTCCATATAAACACGCCTTTCGATAAATATATTATTCAAAGATCTTCAGGATCTTTTATTATCATGTAAACATGTCATTTGTCTTTCATTACACTTTGTATGACCAAAGATCTACAGGATCTTATATAATCAAATAATTCATAAATTTCAACCTTCTATACTTATGAAAATCAATTCTTTCCGTTAATATCAAATACTATAAACTCAAATTTCGTAAAATTTAACATAACTATAATGTATAAAAATAGACTAAATATAACCTTTCTCCTTTTCTTAGCGCAAAATTACCTAATGGAGCGTTTCTTTGACAATCTCGATGGTCATAACTTCAGCAAATTTATGTTTAAAAAAATACAACAAATCTGCAGTTTCAAAACATAGACTAATGCCCAATAATTGTTACCATCTGCGATCTGCCGACACAAGGAAAAATAGTTAGAAAATTTTTCTCAATGATCGCAACGGTCAAAACAAAGGAATAGATGTTAAAAAGCTTCCGTCAAATTTTCATGACTATCCGACGGTTAAAACTCTGGCAAAGATGAAATTCATCCGACTGGGCAGATTGAAAAAAATCAAAAAAACGAAAATTCTTTTGTGTTTTAAAATAGAACAAACTCGTGCTGATAACGTGTTATAAACAATTTTTAGCTTAACACAATAAAGAAGAAAATAAGATGGAGAGAATATGTATTTGTATTTATGAATCATTAGTCTTGAATGAAAATTACAGACACATATTTATAGGAAAAACTAATAGGGAAAGATAGCCACAAATATTAATCATGTAAATCTAATAAGATTTTGAGTTCTTATAAGAGACTTGGACATCAAGTCCTTTATTCGGAAAGGACTTCTAACAAAAACAACTTAATTATCACTTACACAAGTATATATTGAAATAGAAAATCATAATAGTAGTAAAATAAAAATTTGAAAAACAATTTTTGAATAATGTATTTTTTAAGTTAATTCCGTAAAAGCAATCAGTTGAAAAGAAAAAGATAAGGATAAAAGTAAAAAAGAGCGTGTGACCACGAAAATGTGGTTCAATTAATATAAATATATGTGGAAATTCGACGATCACATCAGGGAATGATTTTTGTTATTTAAAATCTAACCATATCATAGCATACAAATTGAAATGCATTCAGGTTGTCATGTTTTGTAACATCCGAAATGTTTATGTTTGTAATGATAATATTTTAATAAGTTCTAATTAAAAATGACATATTTTTATGTTTCTTTTTGTCTTTTGATATAATACCAAATGACAGAAAATGAGGGTTTTCTTAAAGTAGGGAAAAATTTGGAGTAGAGAAAGGTCATTTTCTCTTCACATTCAATTTGGTTTAATTCAGTTAAGTTAAGTTTACTTCAGTTAAGTTCAGTTTAGTTAAGATCTATTAAATTTAGTTCAGGTCCATAAATTTTAATTTTAATAATAATTATTCTAATTAGTACTTTAATAAAAATTGACAGTAATAATAAATATAGCAAAATATTAATAAGTAGTTAACAATGATAAAAATATTAATACAGAAAAATAATTGTTATTTAACATAGTTAACATTGATTATAAATATAGTAAGAATAATTTTTAAATAGTGATAATTACTAGTGTTATTGATATAATAATATTATTAATGTAACTTTATAATACAATAATTTTTTTATTTATAATCATAGTATAGATTAATTAGAAGATGTGATATGAGATAATAAAACGAAAATATTTATTAATTAAAAAAACTATTACCTTTTTGTAATCCAATAATAAGTGATAATTTGAATATAGATGATAATATGTCATAATAATTATTATTAGTACACGTTTAATTGTTACAATAATTATTATTTAAATAACAAAATTTTAATTAGATGATTTTACGTATTATAACAATTTTTTATTATTAATAGTATGAAAATTGTATTATTAATTATTTTTTATAGGTAGTTGTCAATAATATTATTTGTAATGATTAGTATTAATAATTTATTTTTATATATATTTTTATTGGTTTTTATTATTATTTTAATAATTAATGTAAAACTATTAAGTTCAGGTTCATTAAGTTCAGTTCACTTAAGTTAAGTTCAGTTCATGTCCGTTCAATTCAACTAAATTCAATTCAATTCGGATTTCAGAAATTGAAAAGAACAAGGCTAAACTTGTAAATTTTAAAGAAAAAAATATTAACAATTAACATTGCAATTTTATTCATGTTTCCAACAAATTAGTGGAAGAAGTCGTATAATCTTGAAAGAATGACAAATATCATTTAAGAAGAACGTTATTTGCATGACTCAGCTTTCTATTGTATATTTTCATCATTTAGTTACTTTTATTCATAAATCTTCGAGTTTCTCTTTAATCTCTGGTTTATGAGTCACTTTTGATCTTGAACCTTGGAGTCACTTTAAACTACGAGTCCCTTTGTGCAAAGCCTTTGTCAATTCTACAATGTCAACTTTTGAGTCATTGAGAGCTTTTGAGTAATTCACATTTTTTGTATTTATTTGCTTATGAGCTACACAACTTCTAGCCCATAAGTTATGGAGCAACTCAAAAAGCAGATACTCATCATGACGGGTTATTACTCATTACTCATAATTATATAGTTACATGAGATGTTAATGAACACAATGTTGAGTTATTGCTAACACCATAATGAAATTAATATCATTCAACACCCACCATTGTAAACAGTTGTTCAACCCAATTTAAAGATTGCTCAGCAATTTAAAATTTAATTTTTTGACGATGTAAATCAGTAGGACAACAATCTATAACTCAAAACAGTGGTTAGCTTTTAAATAAAGTTAATTTGGTTTAGTTAAGGTTAGTTTATCTAAACCCGTTGACCTAAGTAACTTAGAGTTTTTAGCTAACACTGGATGTTTAGTAAAGTAACTCAGCACAGTAAAATAAAAGTTAACATCAACTCTTAATTTCTGTACTTATATGCTGAGTGAATAAATTTACTCTGTTATAACACTTTTAATCCTTGCTCTTTTAGTACAAAATATTACTAATTGATGCTTTTCAAGTCTAAAAGATGATCTGACATTGAAATAAAAAAGGAATAATAATTTCTTCCAAGAAAAAAGCTATCATACGGAATGTCGACTTGTCAACACTATAGTCCAAGAATAACAGTTTGTCTCGCTTCATTCGAAACCTAAGTCGCGCCATTCTGCAATGTCAGGATTTTATTGCAAGAAGCCACGTAACATCAGGCACTCTTCATTGCCAAACAAAATCAACTTATATTGCCAAACAAAATCAACTTGAAGATAAGATTGGACGATATTTTGATTCAACAATTTGATCTCGTAGATTAGTAGATTAATCTCGCACATCAACAGTTAGATTTTTATCTCACAACGGATTCGAATTTGTCTCTAACAGGAAGAAGCTTGAAGACCAGGCGAGAAGATATATTGAAGATTAAACCAGTTGAAGGATAAGTTTGCAATGACTACTTTAATCTTTTCCTATAAATAGAGACTGGAGACAACAATTCAAACTTGATGAATACACCTAGAACTTCTGAAGTGCTAAATCTCTACGTAAACATACTCAACAATCAAGAAATTTCCAATTAGAAAAACTATTGCAATTCCACACTTTTACTTCGCAAAGTCAGCAAGATCAAACAAATTGTAATAGATCATGTTTCTAAGGAGAAACAATAGTTTATAAGTTGGTTTTCATTCAACTTTATATACTCCGAGTGATAGCAATTTGAGATGAGTACTCAAACTGTTTGAGGGTAGAGTAAGCTACCCGTTGTGAAAGCTTCTCCGCCTAGTGTAAGGAGTAATCAAATAGTGGATTAAAGTTCGAAGAAGGAATGCAGGGACTAGAGATAGGCAAAAGGCCGAACCAGGATAAATTGCGTAGCTTGATTTTCTTTAAACTCTTCTCTTTATTATTTGAGCAAAGTTTTTAACTCAACACATATCATTTTATATTTGTGTTATTTTATCTAAGTGTTTCATTAGTCAACATTGTCGTGTATTCTTACTTAGCACAGCCTGCCACTCAGTTTGCGAGTTCGCTAGACCTTTACTCCGTTCACATTTCATCATCCTAACTAATTCAGCATACTTGGTAAAGCAAGCTTAAAAGAACTAAAAAGTGACCTAGAAACACGTTTAGAACATTCACCTCTTTGTACGAGTGTGTTAAGCTAAACGGGATCAACAATTGTTACTCCAAAAATGAAAGAAATGAAATTATATACATTTGAATTTTATGGCTCTGTTCTTTTCAACTGAAACTGAACTGAACTGAACTGAAACTAAACCTACTGAAATTGAACATACTGAAACTGCACATACTGAAACTAAACTGAAACTTATTATTCTGAAACTGAAAATACTGAAACTTAATTGAATAATAATTATTTATATCAATAATAACAACATTACTTTGTAACTGTATAATATTATATTTTTGTTTCATTAATTTTATTATGATATTTTGTTGGATCCTTAACTTTTTTAATATTAACAAAAATCATACTTTGTAATATTATTTTGGGACAAATGTAGTTTATTTAAAAAGACTACAAAATGAAAAAAGTAATTAAATTAGTAGTGCGGAATTTTATTGTACAACAAATTTGGGAGATGAACCAAAGCAATATCCAACATGTCGATGAATATAGTGAAAATGATGACATGAACGAAGATTGAATTAGAAAAATTAATCTAACCATGAATTATAATATTGTAATAATTCTCAATTATATTGTTAGTAGTGCGGAATTCTATTGTACAACAAATTTGGAAGATGAACCAAAACGATATCCAACATGTTGATGAGGGTAGTGAAAATTACAATATGAATGTAGATTAAATTAGAAAAATTAACCTAATCATGAATTATAATATTGTAATATTTCTCAGTTATATTGTAATAAGTATGATTTTTAATACTTTATAAATTAATTATTTTATCTATTTATTTGTTATCAAATAAAATTATTATTAACGATAATAAATAATCAAATTTTAACATAGTATTAATAATATTCTTAAATAATTTTTTATTACTTGCTGTATATTTTATTTATGATTAATATTTTTGTTTTATTTTCTCACTCTAATAATATATATATTTATAATTACTTTAATTATA
The DNA here is from genome assembly GCA_949673415.1 of Euphorbia schlechtendalii. Taxonomy (NCBI): domain Eukaryota; kingdom Viridiplantae; phylum Streptophyta; class Magnoliopsida; order Malpighiales; family Euphorbiaceae; genus Euphorbia; species Euphorbia schlechtendalii. The sequence goes on from CATIWQ010314472.1 coordinate 19,059, forward strand.
TTTACAATAATATATAAACTGAAACTGAACTGAAACTGAAACGAATTGAACTAAATGACCTATTGAATAAGTCGAAAAGAAGAGAGCTGTTAGAATTAAATATCCCACATCGCTCTCGGATGATCCACTGAGCTTGTAAATAAGCAGGGCCCTGAAGGTCTTAACTTGAATGATGCGTTTTAAATCCGTGAGGTTGGCCGTGAACGGTGCCAAAACTGACAATATCGTTCAAGCTGTTTATAACAAGAGCCTCCATATTGATTTTGAATTTTACTAAATATTAGTCGGATATGGTTAAAAGAATTTGTGATTCTTTAACGTATGAGAAACTTGTGATGTGACAGTAAATATACAACTAACGAAATAAAAAGTAGGTAAGTTTTGAAATATTTAAGATAGTTGTTATTTGATTGTTTTTTTACTGAATAATCATTATTTCCCGGTTCATGAATGGATTAAATTTTTAATGAATAAGTGGTGATGAATGGAAGAGTAAAATATAGAAATTAATTTTGAATGACAGGAAAGAAAGTGAAGATAACCGGTAATACAATTAGCCGGTAGGAACAGAGTGAGCTCCTCTGTCATGAGATGAGATTCCTTTTATGAGCAAATCAATAAACAAGAATCCCAACTACGACGACTACTTTTAATAGTATTTTAATTTTTTTTAAATACCAATTATAATTTTTAATTAATTTAATTCAATTACTATTTTTTTCTGAAAAAGAAAACCAAGAGTTCTTTCAACTCTATAAAATAACCCCATACCCGCCTCTTCTCACGTCTCTCCCTCATTTACCAATTTCAATTCAGAAATACGCTCTTTCTTTGTTTCCTCTGTGTTCGGAATCATGTCGCTTCTTTCAGATCTCATTAACCTTAATCTTTCCGACTCCACCGACAAGATCATCGCCGAGTATATATGGTCTGTTTTCTATTTAAGTTTCTGTTTCAACTCGCTTCTGTTTTGGGATTTTGAAAAGGTTTTGTTTCCTTTTTCTTGTTTTCTGGTTCTGATCTTCTATTTTTTTTCTTATGATGCCTGCCTTTCATAAGATCAGAGCTTTATTATTTTTTTATTTGGAGTATGGAGATGCAGTTTAGCATTTATTGATGATCTTTTCTGTTGCTTCAGCTGAAAAACTATTTTTTAATTATCAGTAGTTCATTACATCTTATTTTCCTGTTCATGGATTTTCTTCAAAATTCAAACATGTTTTTGTCAAATTATTGCACAGGATCGGTGGATCTGGCATGGACATGAGGAGCAAGGCAAGGGTAAGAAACTTCTACATATACAAAAAAACAAAAATCATTTTTTCTGGGTATTTTTTGTGCAAATCTAAGTGATTTTTAAAATTTTTTGTTAAAGACACTATCTGGACCTGTAAGTGATCCTGCAAAATTACCAAAGTGGAACTACGATGGCTCCAGCACAGGCCAGGCTCCCGGCGAAGACAGTGAAGTCATCCTTTAGTAAGATTTTCCTTTTCTTATAATTTTCATAATTTTCTGATCTGTTTATATTCAAATCTGGATTATTGATTGTCTAATTTTCATTAAACAGTCCTCAGTCTATCTTCAAAGATCCATTTAGGAGGGGAAACAACATCTTGGTATGATTTACTAATATTGCCTTCCAGCTTTTTGATGATTTGTTTGACCCAATTTTCTTTTCCTTAATTTTTTTAACAGGTTATGTGCGATGCATATACTCCGGCCGGCGAGCCAATTCCGACCAATAAGAGGCACGCAGCTGCTAAAATTTTTAGCCACCCTGACGTGGTAGCTGAAGTCCCATGGTAAATTCTTAATCTTTTCCCAATCGATTGCTTTAATAACTCAAAATCATTTTTTAAAAAAGTAATTTTTGGTTTGGAAAAATAGGTATGGAATTGAGCAGGAGTATACATTGCTACAGAAAGAGGTCAAGTGGCCTATTGGATGGCCAGTTGGCGGATTTCCCGGCCCTCAGGTATTTTATTACGAAAGGAAAATAAGATTAGAACTCCTTTTCTTGTAGTTATCAAACTCTGTTTCTTGTAGTTATCACTTATCAGATTTTGTCTCTATGCACAACAAATTCATACGGATTGTTGTTCAAAAAAGTATTTTTTGATCGTATAAATCTTTGTTTTCTTCCCTACACGTGCCTCTATCTCCTTTTTTCATGCTGTGTCGTTCGAAATTGATAGATGGTGTTAGTTATCACTTGTTACTTATCAACCATGGCTATCTGAATGATCAAAGTTCCTTTCTTTGATTCTATAGGGACCTTATTACTGTGGCATTGGTGCCGATAAGTCCTTTGGGAGAGACATTGTTGATGCACATTACAAGGCCTGTTTGTATGCAGGAATTAACATTAGCGGAATCAATGGAGAAGTGATGCCTGGCCAAGTAAAAATCTCGAAATCTTTTTTGTTTAGGTGTTGCTATTGCTGTTTTTTTTACGTTTCGATGTATTCAATCATTTGTTTCGGTGTGCAGTGGGAATTCCAAGTTGGTCCTGCTGTTGGCATCTCCGCTGGAGACGAATTGTGGGTTGCTCGTTACATTTTGGAGGTAAAGATGCTTATGAATAAAACACGAAATGGCAGAATCGTAAATGTTGTTCTAATATGTTTACGTTTTATTCACTTTCCGCAGAGGATCACCGAGATTGCCGGAGTTGTCCTTTCTTTTGATCCCAAGCCTATTCCGGTCCGTTCATTTTTCTCCCTTCTTTTACTTTTCGGACTTGAAAATTTACATTTCGATATGTGAATTGACCTTTCTTAGTACAGGGTGATTGGAATGGAGCAGGAGCTCACACCAATTACAGGTAATTGCTTCAATAAGCAAACATTAAAAGAAAAAATTCAATTCTCTTGCATATGTAAAATAGTTGAATCTAATTTTGTTTATAATGCAACCAGTACAAAGTCAATGAGGGAAGAGGGAGGCTACGAGGTAATCAAAAAGGCGATCGAGAAGTTAGGGCTGAGGCACAAGGAGCACATCGCGGCCTATGGCGAAGGAAACGAGCGTCGGCTCACTGGGAAACATGAAACGGCTGACATCAACACTTTCTTATGGGTAAGCAACACCAAAAAAAAAAATAGAAAATCAACTTTCTTATGCTTCACAACCTTAAAAAATGTGGCATCTTCATTGGGCAGGGCGTGGCGAACCGTGGCGCGTCGATTCGTGTTGGTCGAGACACCGAGAAGGAAGGGAAGGGCTATTTCGAGGACAGGAGGCCGGCCTCGAACATGGACCCGTATGTGGTGACTTCCATGGTGGCTGAAACCACCATTCTTTGGAAACCATAAAGAAGTCAACCTTTTTTTCGAAATGTTGACTTTGTTTGGTATTTGAAGTTGGCCCTTGTGTGGGAGTTGTAGCAATGTTGGTTTAATATAAGATTTCATTTAGTTCCTTTGCTTGCTATTAGTTTGTTGTTTGCGTTTTCTGTGTTGATTAATAATTGTAAAAACGCTTCTTCTACACCTTTGAATGATCAGAAGCATTTTATTAAGAGGGGTAGGTATGTGTCGTTTTACATGATTGTCGTTTTGCATAATTCTAGCGGACCTATTAAACATGATCATTGAATATACCAATCAATCGTATCATTTTTTATTCCATATATAGATTAAACCAAGATTCTTTGGGATTTTAATGGACGGAATTAATTAGATGATTATTGCTTCATTTGTAAATGGTAATTCCAGATATTATTTGCCTAATTAGCGGTGTATATTCAATGTCTATAAATGATATTTCAAGCATCACCTATGAGTTGTTTTATAAGTCTTGTACAACTGCAAGAAATTTTAATATCATAATTCAGATGAACTAATACCCAAAACTAGATTAATGGATATTTATTGATCACTGATCAGTGATATTAAAAAAAAGTGTCGAGATGTGGATATAATGAGGCAAAAATGAATGATAAATTATGATTATATTATTTTTCAAAAAAAAGTGAATCATTTGACAATTTGATTGAATGTGGGGATTGTACCCTCAAACCCCCCACTTTTTGATGGTGCTATTCTAATGTCATGTGAAATAATAGAAAAAAGTATGAAGAATCTCACAAGTTTCAGCTGCTCTTATCAAGAACATATTTAATTTGAATTACTTAGAAATTTTTAAGTATTAATTTGAGAATGGTGAAAATTGTGAAGAAAATTTAAAAATATTTATTTTGTTCTTGTAACTCCAGTCAAATGAAATCAAGTTGAAAAAATTACGGTCAGAGCAAATTTCCAAATGAATGGTGTCCCACACTTTGACATTTTTACATAGAAAATAATGGATTTTCTAACTTGTAAATCCAGCAAACTTTTAACGTATACTGGTATACAGCTTCTTCCTTTTTCCTCCACAAATTGGGATTAATACATGGGGATCTTTTTCTTTTGACTGATGGGAACAAGAGAATCTTTAATGGATCTAGATGTTATCAATTTCAGTTTTATATTTATTATTTTCACAAATTTATAATTGTGAGTGAAAATTTCTTCCATGTGAAAACCAAGAAAAGGTTGTTGAATTTTCAATTTTGATTGAGAAAGTCAACCCAACGTAAATTCAGAAGTTGATAGTTTTCCTTTTCCAACCCCAATAAATGAATTTTCTTTATATTGATATGTAATAAATAAATTATTATGATAAGATAATGAACAATATTTTAGTATATAAAATTAAAAATTATGCAAAAACTGTCAGGAATCAGGACGGATTGGATATCAATTGAACAAGGAACCAAAACTAACATGGAGATTATTGTAGTCAAGTCAACTATGAGTGCCCAAAAACTATCTCAAAGTTTATTCTCTAGACCCACCAATATTCATACAATATTCTCACACTAAAAACATCTCTTCTATTGTTAATAAAATCAAAGCTCAAACTGATTAAGAATAGTCGGGCAACGAGAGCTCTGATGGGATTTATTGAGATCTATGTAGAAGTTGATCGGATTTATATTTTTTAGTACATCAAAATTATAAATTCAAAATTAGAGCTATAATATTATAAAATATTATAAAAATAATAAGAAACATAAAATAAAATTTTTTAAATGTAATATCTTCCTTCATTTTTGCATAATATAAAAGTTCATTACAAATATAAATTTTCATGATTGTTTATTTTATTTTGATATGCTATTAGCGCATAATTTTTATTTTTGTTAGCTTGCACATTGTTTCTTTTTATACTTAAAACGAGATTTTCATAGTGATTACTTTTTGTTTTAATGAGCTACTTTCCGAGGATTATACATAATGAAATATCATTGTTATAAATATTGCTATCTTGAAAAATAGAATAAGTCGGACTAGGCAACAAATCGGCCATGACCTGCTTGTGTTGAAGGAATAAAAAATCGAGCGTTAGTTAGCAAAATGGGGCATGTGCGGACGATGCGGATATTTTTTAAAACGGTGAAAATAATTAGCCAATGAATTATAGAGCAATAAGATCTATAAGTTGATTGACAGAATCATTTAATAGATGATAATTTCGTTCTTGTCACTTCCGGTCAAAAATTGCATGAGGAATCTTTTTTACTGAAAATAAACATAAGGAAATTTTATAATTAATATTTAATTATATTTCAACTTAATATTAACTGTTATTACTAAACTATGGAATTGTGAATAGAAAATTCTTCAACAAAAAGGTTCTGAATTCTGATTGAGAAAGTCAATACCAATTTAAATTTCAGTGAATGAATATTTTTTCTTTCTTTGACTGAAATATATAAAATTTCTTTCGCAGAAAAATACTTAAATGTTACTAATTTACTATAGAATTAAATTAAATCTTTTAACGCACGGAGCAATTTGATTGCGGTTTTAGATTCACATTAAAGCTCGCTAGTTCAATAAAAGCAATTTACACTAAGATTATTAGGTGTTACTGAGTGACATAAAAACTTACAATGGCCTCCAAAACTAAATATAAAATCGTTAGTTCAATGGTATCGAAAATAAAAAATAAAATCTTATCACTTCCCTTCTTTTTTTTTTCAATTACATGGAGAAAAAAATAAAAACAAGGAAAATTGTGTCTTCCAAACTGTTTTTATCATTAAAAATTTACACGAAAACCTAAAATTTGGGAATTCTTTATGCACTACCCGCTCAAAACATAAATACATTCCTTGTGCTTGTCAATCTATAGATACATTTTTATTTTCAAAATCCCCCTTTCCTATTCTTTTGTTAGATAATGTAAAACTTTTATAAATTAATAATGTTGAGATCGAGTTATTTTATTACTTTAGCGAGATATTATTATATCGATAAATTAATAATTTATTAATTTAAAGAGGTTTTATGTATGATCTTAAAATTTTCAAGTCCAATGTACATCCACAAATTAATTAAATTTGGCAAGTTCATTGTTTTTTAATAAGTAAAAAGTAAATTACAAAAACAAGTTTCAAGACACATTTCTTCTCCATGTATATTAAACATGGTTAGAACTTAGAAATTGATCACTATAAAATGTCCATTGAAGACATTCGCGAGCTTGAGAACTTGGTTACATGTATGCATTATCAACACAAAATGGATGTGAATCACTTGCTAGATTATCCCGATGAAAATAATGATTGTTACGACGTTCAAAGCATTGGAGAAATTGTGGCGGGTACCATTCAAAATCCGATCGATGATGAAGTTGAGGATGATTCGATAGCTTTGGAACCGGTCACTCGGAAAGAAACATTGCAAGCGGCAACAACTCTTCACAACTTTTTGTTGCAATACGAGAAGACAATACCCCAACTCTTAAGTGCAATGAGGAGATTTAAAGAAGATTATAGATTCATTTTTTACTAGACAATCTTAGAATTTGAAATCTTTTAGTAATTATTAATTTATAGTTTCTTTGGGATCAATATAAATACACTGGGATTTCAAAAAGTTATTATCTTATTATTTTATTAATTGGGGTCCAATTTTGTACTTGTCCCAAATTAGGGCCGGACAAATTATTAATTTTATCGGAGTGATTAATTTATAAAAGTTTTACTGTATGTTAGCACGCTAACAATTTTCTTTTAAATTACTTCACTGAGTTTATAATAATAAAGAAAACTTTTCATCATATCCCACCCGAACGTGGATTGGAATTAATAATTTATACGGTCCAGGAAATAAAATTTTGTTTTAAGGACGGAAATGATTCTGAATTTACTAACTTATTATCCGATCAAATTGATTAAAAAATTAGTGATCAGAAATCTGTTGCTAATGTGTTTTTCAAAAGTTTAGTATATATTTTTTTATTTTATAAAAGTTTTTGAACCCACTTATCCGTCACTCGTCCACACAAATACCTATCAATAAATTCATAAAGTATATAGAACTACTCCGAAGTACAATGAGATCATGTTCAATAAATTCTTCTTGCTATCACAGTAGCAATAATAAAGCATTTCTGTTGTTTGTATCGAATAAGGGGAAGCACAAATTTTTTTTATAGAATTAAAACACAAGTGCACACAAAAGACATTCAGAAGAGATAGAAATACCCAAAACTATACTTTAGCGTCTTATCAAAGACGAAATGGAACCCGCACTAAACAAATTCAAATCTGGTTATTCTTTCGTGGTGGTAATGGTATGATCAACTCATCTTACGAGGTGCCAAACAGAATTGTCATGTAAAGTATACCAAGTCCATGGTGCTGAATTCCTTGAATTTTTATTGAATTGTATCATTTTAGAAAAAGCTTTAATTTGTGTTGGTTGCATCGTAAAATTTTAATTTGATCATCGAAACTAGTTTCACAATTTCAAAAAGTTGTATACAACATTTTAATCTAGTTACAGAATTGCTATATATTGAAAAAAAAAGGGCAACAAAAGCCATTTGATGTTTTACTTCTATAGTGCAACTGACACCTGGTTACATTGGCTGAAGTAGCAATAGATTAGAGAACCATAGTCAGTCAGAGTGATATGGTAGACTTTATGTGATAATTTACGTTTAGTCGTCTTTCTCGTGAGCAAGCTTTTTTTAATGTTTATAATATTAGGGCTGTAATCGTTTAGGAAATAGGTTGCACACTTGCATGATATTTTTAAAAAAGGTTTGCATTTAGACATGGTTGGGGCCTGAGAGATGGCGAGTAGAAAAATTATATATATCCACGATTACATAGATATTTTTATATAATTACGTGTGCTTGGTTAAACTAATTTATAATTTGGTTTATTTCTATATAATAGTAAGACGGGTTTAGAAGTAAAATGAACATTTGATGTTTTAATTCTAACCTTATTAATTAGAATGTTTTATTTTTTTCATAAAGAATCTTGCTCTTTTTTTTTCTGTTGCAACCTTAGTACGCTCTACTTTCATAAAAGTTGGCAGAGCATTTTCATTTTTCAAGGATGGAGCCTCCAAATCCAAGTTTCAAAGGTGTCATGTAAGTATCCGAGAAATAAAATCCTAAGTGGTGTGTCCTTTTTTAAAGTAAAGTGTTCGGTCGTGTATTATAGAAAGGTAGTCTGATTTTCTTGAAAAAACTAGAACCTCAGCTCTGAGCTCTTAATTTTTTAAAAAAAAACAGCTAGAGAAAGATGAGCCAGATACAGCTTGGAATTTGAGCAGTTGAGAATAGAATGCAGGAATTCATTACAAAATCATAGACCGAGTGCTCGGCAACATCAAACTGCAGTTCCAAGTATTTGGTTTCGGCTTCTTTAGCTATTTCCTAGACAAAAAATTATCAGCAACAAAACAAGTAGCTAGTAGCAACCACAGCAACTTATTGAACAAACCTTGAGTACCTCAAATATTTATCTACACTACTGATTAAGACCTAAAATGAAAGATAAAACTAAGCTCCGTATTCACAGTTTCAGTTGCATACGATTCTAGCTATCTAATATCTCAACACGCCCAATTTCATTTCGAAATATTATTATTCTGAATGTTTTTATCTTATAGACCTCTGATTAGTAGCAGTTCACTAAATATCTGCTATATGCAGCAGACAGAAAGGGAAACAATTGTCTTTAAATTGAAGAATTCATATAATGTTTAAGAACCAAGGTGCCACAAAATATCAAAACGGATGGGCGGTCAGAACAAAAAGTAGCTGGTATCAAAGTTAACTAGGCACAGAAAGTGTTTGATGTTCTGAAGGGACTACAACGCAATAGTTTCAGTAAACAGAGACTGTCAATCATAATCGCACAACCTACTCCAGTCAAAAAGTAAATTTGGGTCCAATTATGAAAAATTAAAATTCAATTGGGCCAATTTGAATTATCAAGTAAAATTCAAATGACAGCGGCAAAGGATACCTATAAACAAGAGTAACGAAAATGAAGCCCAAGAAATGGCTGCCTTCAATCTCCACGTAAACAAGACCTTGATTCCTCCTCATCCTCTTCCCTGTAAAACAATCTCCTACTTGTTCTTCTCCACCTGGTATTCTCCCCCACCAGAAGCCCTACAATACCATGGCGATCCAATCATATCGACTCTTTCAGAAGCAATCAAAAACAGCGAATTCAAGCCATTACACATCTCGCTCAACAAAATCCTACCTTCTGTCAAATCCGATCATGTTATCACACTTATCAACCAAAATCCCTATTCAATTTCTCCCCATTCCATCTTTTCTTTCTTCACCTTCCTCTCCTCTTGCCCTAATTTTCGCCACACTATCCAATCTTACTGTACCATGCTCAATTTCCTTGTTTCCCACCATATGCACTCCCAAGCTCAGTCTCTCCTCCATTCCCTTCTCTCCCACAATGGAAAAGGCTCGGCTTCTTTGGTTTTTTCTTCGATTCTCGAGATTAAAGGTACTAATTTTTCAGATTCTGTGTTTGACGCTTTGATGATTGCGTTTACTGATTTGGAATTCGTGTCTGATGCTATTCAGTGCTTTAGATTAGTTAGGAAGCATAGTTTTCGAATTCCGTTTCACGGTTGTAAGTGTTTGCTAGAGAAATTGATTTACAGGAGTTCGCCTTTGATGGCGTGGAGGTTTTATTTGGAGCTTTTGGGTGCTGGATATCCTCCACATGTATATAGTTTCAATCTTTTGATTCAAAGATTGTGCAAAGACGGTAACATTGAGGATGCCCGTGTGGCTTTTGATGAAATTGGAAAGAGGGGAATTCGGCCTACTGTTGTTAGTTTTAATACACTGATCAATGGGTATTGCAAATCAGGTAATCTAGAGGAAGCCTTTAGGTTGAAATCGGTAATGGAGGATTGTAGGATTTTCCCCGATGTTTTTACTTGCAGTGTTCTGATCAATGGCTTGTGCAAGGAAGGTAGACTAAATGATGCCTACCAACTGTTCGACGAAATGTCTGAGAGAGGGTTGAGGCCTAATGATGTTACTTTTACAGCATTAATAGATGGGTTATGCAAGAACGGTAGGATTAACTTAGCAATGGGAATGTATCAGCAAATGTTAAAGAGAGGTCTGAAACCCGACTTGGTTCTGTATAATACACTCATTAATGGCCTTTGTAAGGTTGGAGATGTCAAAAAAGCACGAAACTTTCTCGACGAAATGAGTGACAATGGTCTGAAACCCGATAAGATCACATACACTACACTTGTAGATGGGTATTGTAAAGAAGGGGATTTAGAAACAGCTTTGGAAATAAGAGAAAAAATGTTCCAAGAAGGAATTGAACTCGATAACGTAGCCTTCACAGCCATAATTTCAGGACTTTGTAAAGAAGGAAAAGTTTTTGAAGCAGAGAAAATTTTAAGGGAAATGTTGAAAGCAGGCTTGAAACCAGATATTGCAACATACACAATGATAATGGATGGATTTTGTAAGAAAGGAGATGTTGGGACCGGGTCCAAGTTGTTCAAGGAGATGCAGAGCGATGGCTATATCCCGGGAATCGTAACTTATAATGTCCTTATGAATGGTTACTGCAAGCAAGGCCGAATGAGGAATGCTGATAGGCTATTGGACGCTATGATCGATTCGGGAGTAATCCCGGATGACATAACTTACAACATCTTATTGGAAGGTCATCACAAGCATGGAAACTTAAGGGGTGTTCGTGAACTGCTGAGTGAAAAGGGACTCATTGCAGACTATGCTTCTTATAGGTCGCTACTTGACGAGCTCAATAGAATGGCAAAAGTTCGCCAGAAGCGATGATTTGCTATGGATGTATCTTAAAGTTGGTTCAAAAGGTTGATTATAAGTAGGATAAGCTAGGGATTCATATTGGCATTTGTTCTTAATTATTGCCTTGTGGTGATTTGGATGATTGAAGCAAATGCAGTTCCTATTGGGGAACATCAATAGGATTCAAACCAAGGCATGGTTAGGTTATAGTTGATGACTTAGGGCCTGTTTGATATTGCTGTCGGAGCTGCCGTCGCGAAAAGTTCTACTTATAAACTTTTAATAGAATAACATATTTTAACATTGGATAAAATATCATGACTCTTAAGATTAATCAATTAGGAAATGTTTGCAATTGATTTTTTAAGCTTTTTGAAACAGTAGCTTGTGAAAGCTTGAAAGTGGATCTTCTTGAAAAAAAAAGAGTGGAAAAGCAATCTCAAACTGACCTTTAAAGCACAATCCCTTTACGCACAGGAGCGGATTGTCATGGGTCACGGGCCTTTGCCTCCATTGAGCACCTAAAGTGAAAGTTAAAATAATCTACCAAGCAATTAGAAAGTAATTTTTATATAACATCAAATTTCTTTTATAGACATGTCACGTTCAATGTAACAGAAATTAATTCTGCAACCTACTCTGGTAATGAATTGCGTCAGGAATTGACAATATAGTAGAGCATTGGACTCTACCAAAAAACAATACAAATTTTAATGAATAGAGGCATGAATGATGGGTTTGCAATGGCCCAGTATTCAAATACCTATCAAAATCAAAATGGGCCATGGGCCCTTAGCCATTCAGTCTTCCTCGCCCCTTTGGTCTTCCTTGTAATAATTTCAGTTTTAAATGTCCATCTACTTCATATTAATTGATTTTAGAAGTGTTACTAATATCATACCATGGCATTTAACTTGACTGACAAAACTGTATCCGTCATTCAATCTGCTACTTTTGATTAGAAGTGGTGCTATGAAAGAATTATGGGTATAGTTTGTTCAAATTGAATTCATCGGCAGCATATATTTTATGCCCATGTTATAAAATACATTAACAATAATGTGTCTTGACATCTAAAACTTTTATAATTCAGAAGTTTCGTTATTAAAATCCCGATTAAACAAATAATACTGGAACTTACACTTAGTCACACTATTTCTAAGAATATGCGTTTATTATATATTAATGAACATTTATCATCCAATAGAGCTTAATGGTGTTAGAAGATCCCTATAGGTTTCACTTATGTGGGATAAAGGTTTAGTTGATTGATTAATACGTGGTCACACTCCCTTTAAATTAAAATAATGATATTAATCATGGGTAAACTCTAAAAAAATTATTTGAATGTAAATTATATATATATATATATATATATATATATATATATATATATATATATTACTACATTATAAT
>CATIWQ010314480.1:0-11209 GCA_949673415.1 Euphorbia schlechtendalii
GGGTGAATTAGACACGTGTAAGTAAAGTCACGAGTGACACGTGTATGGTGATTTGAGGGAAAGTCCTTTCCTTATCCCATTCGATAGTCTCGAGATATTCTAATCATAGCGTCCGTTTTCTAATTTTTCCAATTAATTTTGAAACGACAATTCAATTTATATTTTTCAATCATCATTCTCGTATTCTATTTCTTGACATCAAAATCAATCTAAAATAATATTAATATTTTATTATTATATTAATAAAAATATAACAAAATGAAAAATAATTATTTTAATCCATTCCCTCAAATAAGGATTAAATCATTTATCATATTTTAATAACCTCATTTTAAGAATATGCTGTGTGAAAAATGATTTGAGTTGAATATTTTTTATATTTATTCATTTTCCATAATGAGGAATCATTGAACCTGTTCACAATCTTTCACACTGTATTCAATGAATTTTGAAGAGCTCCTTGTTTCATAAACCAAAATATAATGAAAATGCTAAATATAATGTGTATTTAATTTGTAGTTTGATACGAGCCTACAATATAAAATTTATTATGAAGGCTTGCGTTAAAACGATAATTTATGACAAATACATAAGCTTTATAATTCAGAATCATAACAAGGGTATGCAGCCCACAATGACGATTCATATTGTAAATGATTCGTATTAGGGACAATTTTATTTGGAAGTTTATGCTTTGATGTATTGTCTAAAGGATAAAATCAAGATCCAATGCATTGTTATTCAAATAAGTGAATGTTACTATCAACTTACAAAATAGTCATTTATTCCCCTCAATTTTGCAAAAAATGAACCACTTAATCCGTAAAACCCGAGTAAACCACTTCCATTTCGGAGGGTATTATATACTCGCCCCACGTAATCATTTTTTGAAAATTAAACAAATAAAATTATGACATGTGACATATACTATCTAAATTTCGAAATTCCCTTAAAAATTACAATTAAGTTCAAATTTCACTTTTTCTTACTATTATACCCTCTTGTCCAACCAAAGAAAGAATTATATTCACCGCTCTTTACGTCGCCGCCTGCACATTCTTGACCTTTTCTTTTCAAACATAACTTAATCTTTCTCTGCAACAACAAAAGAAATAAAGAAAATTAAATATAATAATTTCCCCAATTTAAATTACAAAGCTGAATAAATTTATTTCCCCCTAATTTTAACGATCACTTGCCTCATATGAATGGATCGTGACATGTAATCGGTGCTTTGATCCTCTCAATCGTGCATTTAGTTGGATTGTTAACGGTAGTAATTGATCCAAGAAACAATTTAGATATTGACATTGAATCCACATAAATTTAAAATGACACGACACATAAGTAATGTAACGCATGAACCAACATCGATTATTCCACCTTCATGATTCATAAGCCCACCGTCCAATCCATCTGGAAGTATGGTAAAACCTGAAGGAAGTCCAGAGGGGGAGATGAGAGAGAAAGAGGGTAAGGAAGTAATAGAGAAAACAAAGCGGAGAAGCCATCGAGGTAACGTCGTTGAGAATGCTGTCGAGGTATGGTCGGGTAAAATGAAGAGAGGGAAATAATTTTTGAAGGAAAGGAGAGCCTTGGTAGTCGGAGGAGGTGATTTGGCGATGAGATTGAAGGTGATGATGAGATTAAAGGTGATATTGAGTAACTTAAAAATACACTTCATTTTTTTAAAAAAACAAACAAACTCGCTCGACTATTCTAACACATGCCACGGCAACTGCCAAATCAGCTTCAGGGGGTTATGTGATTCGTTTTTGCCAAGTTGAAGAGGATAACTGACCCTTTTATAAGTTCGGATGACATCCGACTATTTGATCCAAGTCGAGTAAGACGATAATACATTTGACCTAAAATCAATTAAAAGAGTTGCATGTGTAAATAAACAACCTCGTGTAAAAAGGATACACACCAGAAAATTATCCACACATTCTACAAAATATTACATTATTGTCTAACATTTCAAGAATTACATAATTACAAGCATAATCACCTAATATGAAAATGAGAATTGAAGTTACACTGTATTCAGTGACGGTGTCAGAGTCTCAAACCGTCATTCATCTATCAGTGGTTTATTCTTGTTTTTCGTAATGATGTGGTAACTCCATATGTGACAAAATAAGTTGAACCTGGGATGTTGGATTGGATGGTTACTTCACATTTTTAGAATTAATAAGATTGTTTACCAGAGAAGGAGACATTTTTTTATTATCTACGAGGGCATTGAAAGGAATATAAAGAACAACTTGGAGTTAAATGTGAACAATTTCAAGACATGTTGATTGTGCATGTCATTGGTTATGTATATGTTTGCCACTTAGATAAATTAATTTTGGAATTCTAGGAAGTGCCTAGGCACTCCATTGAATTATCTTACACGTCTTTATGGAATAAAAAAAAAAACTATTTTAATGCAAATTGCATTCAATTTAATACCGTAGTTATTATAAAAAATTCTGGTTCTCAGGTCCATCCATTTCATTGAATTTTGCATCTTGGATTTCCAATTACTCTAGCTTTTAGATACTACTGGAGTATTATGTTTGTTCTCCAATTTCCAATTATTCAATCTAATTTAGTCAATTAATCTAGATATACTGTACCCCATTCAAAATACTGCCAAGTGTCATTTTTAATGAAATAAAAATTGAAAAAATAGGAGAGAAAAATTAATAACTATTAAAATATAATATAATATGACACTTTGCAGTATTTTGAATGGGGGACAGAGGATTTTTTTCCTCCAGATATATATTTGGTAATTTATTGCCTCTGTCAGGTTTTGCACGATTTCCTCGTATTCATGTAGGGTTTGGATGTAAATATTGCAATATCAGACTTGAACTGATTTAAGTGTATGAAATGTTTAATCTAGTTTCAACTTAAATAAGATTGTTAAGAAAAATGTTTTCGTCATGCAGCCATTATTGTGTGAACTACTAGCATATATTACAATTTCATGAATTCTCCATAATCATAATTTGTGCTTTTAGGCCCATAATTGAGCTTCTCTTGTTGGGCTAGTTATGTATCCTTATCAATTAGTATGGATTGTGTGTTACCGAAGCCCATTTCCTTTCCTTTAATATACACATTATATATTAGAGGTTTGCAAAAACTCTTCTGATGACAAATGTTTTTGTCAGTATATTCGTATGGTTTGAGTATAGTATAATAGTATGGATGTAAAAAGTTGGGAAAAAAATAGTACATATATAAGGATCTACATGTTGTCTTGAACCCATAATTGGACTCCTCCTATTGGGCCTAGTGGGCCTTATTAATGTATATTTACCACATTTTATACATGTATGTAACATCAAATATACGATCTCCTCAATTACAAAACGATTAGTGAATTTTCTCCATGAAAACTGAAAAAACGTATCATCTCACCAGATAATTCCCTTACTATCCAAAATTTACCTTAAAATAAAAAAACAAGTTCAATTTCCTCAATTTTGGTGTAGATGTACCACTCGGACTATGCCCAATTGAAATTCAATGAGCAAGAGTTGGAACGAAGAATGAACATACAACCAAAGATTTAATTTAAATATTAAGATAAATGTATGGAAGCAAGATATTACAACGCTCTGAGAAATTTCACACAATTACTTAATATTAAGTATAAGATATAAAACATGGTACCTTACGAAAATCAAATGTCAAGTAATGCTAAACATCTAACAAAACATTAATATTATGAGTTTCCTTATATAATAAGCATCAAGGACTGAGTCTGGCATGAGAAAATAGATAGCAAAGTAGAACCAAGGAGACTTGCCACCTTTTAAAACATAAAATATATACAACATTAAGTTCATATATATATTATATAATGCGGCAAGTCATCCTTGGCTCACCTCCACTCTCTATCTCTTCATGTTAGACTCTTACTCTTTTTCTTCTTCAATATTTACTCTTCAAAAAAGTAGCAGCATTGAAAATGTATTTATAGTTGGAGAAATCAGGGAAAGGCTAAGTGCATGATTGCCGCTTTTATTTTATAAATTTATTTGATTTTGGGTCCATAAGTGAATAAATGGATAAGTGTTAAAAATTAACCTGCAAAAAAAATTGAAAGAAAGAAGAAAAAGATGCCACATGATGGGTGAATGTAATGCCACCTGTTGATAACAGTGCCAGCCGAGCTTTGACATTCTATTTTCAACTATATTACAGCTGTTTAACCTCTAACATTTTCAATGTCTATCTATTAATTTAGCGGTCCATATATCTAGACTATGCTTTCATTTTATTAAAGTGTAAAGTGAATTGTTTTCCTGCCCAATTTTGGAATAGAATCATTATTTGGATATTTGAAAGTGATATGACTTGTAAAGCAGATTTCGTTCTTCTCTCTATGTATGATTTTTTGAGGATTCTGTTGGGAACTACTGTATTTGTTTTTCGGCAAGAACAATTTTAGTCGGAGTAAGAGACACTTGCAAACATTAATTTTTAACTTATTTTTTAATACTTAATTACGACTATCCAGCTATTTCGAAGACAAAACTTCATAATCAACACCAAACAACCCTTACTATAATGATACTAGAGACCTTTGTTTGATCCTGAAGTTAAAGCGACACGATTGTCTAACACAAGTCATTGGAAGTTATTTTGTCTCACCCATTATTTCTTTATTAAAAAATTTTGCCTTTAAGGGGTTGAAAAATAATTATTTACGTTAAATAATTTTAGAGAAAAGAAAATTAAAATTTTAGCCATTCCTACTCTCTTTCTAGACATTAATTTTTGCTTTGATAAGGAAGAAGAGGTCCTTCTAAGTGTTCTTCTTCCTCCTCCCAACCATTTTCTATGTGTTTGATGTCTTATAGTATTTTTTACTTTCTTGCATTGAATAATTCAAATCTAATATATTATTGAGCTTTTCAATGCAATCGACTTCTTCAATTGTGGATCCGCTACTATACAATATAAATTTGATAGTTTTATAACTGGGTTTGACTCGATACGAGAATATAATCAAAGATGCATGTCAACAATTCATATTAAATTTACGTTTACCCAGATTTATCTTTTTTAAATAAGATAGTCTCAAATATGCGAAGCTGATTGGTGTTATGGAGTTCAGTGAAAACCTTATAGTTATGAATATCTAGATTGCAGAAATTTATTTTTCTTTATATGTGTTTCTCTTACTTTTATGTTACGTTCTTCCCTATTCTCAAATATGATGATATTTTATTTTTCTAATTTTAGTCGGATATTTAATTGATTTATGTATGTCCAAATATCAGTATTAAAATATTTTTCTTTTAGACATTGGAGGTCACTAAATTTTATCTCACTTCAAATCTATCATGTCACTGCAACATAATTGTGAAGATCGTCACAAAATATTTGATGCCCTAATAATGAGATATTGGCAATACCACTACCATACTGGGGACCAAATACTGTGGGAAGGTCAAGGCATGTATATATTCTCATCAACCAATTTTTTGTTTACCACTATAACATTCCTTCCAAATTTATTTGAATATTTTCTAATTAAGAATATTAATGACAAATAAAGTACGCGTTGAATTGTTAGTAGAGTATGAATGGAACCTATATACTTTTTTTTATCAATTAGTGTGAACGAAAAGATATGTATAGGAGAGAATGTCGCGGAATTATGTGCCGTAAACAATTTTGGAGCCCGTTAAGGTCAAGTCCAGTGATTTTTCATTTTGAAGAATTCTTCAAAATGAGGCATGCATATGAGAAATTGTCAAATCCAGCTATACCGATATATCCTCAAAATGAGATTCCTCAAATATGAGGAATGTTTGTTCCCCTTTTTGAGGAATTGAATAAAATTATATTATTTTTATATTGTTTTTAGTTTTTGTTTTGTTATTCTTTTTTGTTAGTTTAATTTAAAGTGAATTTGATTTGGGAAATGGAAAATGAGAAATATGATTGGAGAAAAAATACTGTAAATCTTGTAAAATGGGATTTGAAGAATTAGCAATTAAAAAATTGGTTAAAGAGAAGCAATTGCGGTATATATTAACACGAAAACTCGCAAACTACTTAATATCAACAATATAAAAAAAAAAGACTTCAATTTCAATTAATCAAGTTAAAAATAGCCCCAACTATAGGCCATTACATTTTTGGGAAGAAACAAACAATTAAATCCTTTCCCAACTATATATCATAGTGCAACCTCAATGTTCATGACAAATTGTCCGCAGCACCGTTGAAGTGGACGTTCAAGTCATTCCTCTCCAAGTAATGTTTGAGCGAGCCAGTTCATGTAGCCATCGAAATCACTTGGATTTGGTTCGTTTACTATTCTGCCTTCGCTAAGAACGTTCGATATGTCTTCATTTGGGTCCGTTTCCATAATCTCGTCCAAATTAGGCATTCCATCCATATCCAGATTCAAGACTTCTTTCATCCATTCATCGAAGCAATCATCATCGTCTGCATCCGAACTTGCTGAATAAATATAGTTCGACGTTTCGCTAAAATTTTTCTCTATCTGGTCTCCATGATTCGAAACATCGACCTTTTGGTTTCCATCGTCTAGGGATTTAATCAAAGCAATGCAATCCATTTCTTGCTTTTTCCTATTTGTCACTACCGAAGTACAATTGTTTGAAGATGCCTTTACTATGCCAATTAAATTCCCTACAATTATACCGTGTATATAAGCAATAGAATATTTTTTATAATTAATGTGTCTTACGGAATGAAATGAAATGAACTAAGAAGTTATAGATTAAATATTCGTTTTTTTTAATTCCAAGAGATAAAAAAATGTAAATTCAATTAATTGATAAATAGAAACGGAAATTACCATAATGGCTGGAGGAGGAAGAGGCAGTTGTGTTCTTCAGAATTTTGGTCCAACCATAGAAATTAGATGAGTTGCTAACTGGAGGCAAATTTGTGTTGCCAGTTTCACAAATTCGTTGCACTTGACATCTGTATTTCTGAAAATTTTAAATTACATTTGTGACAATTTGTTATAAATCAAATAATCTATAAAAGTTTAATTCTTTAAATCCTTTTCATCTATGATATGTGTCAAACATCACATCATCAACCTATATCGAAGGTGGGCTAAACAACCCCGTATGTTAAACAAATAAAATATGTCACGTAGTACTTTTTACGACTATATGTTTTGGCTCGGCAAACAAATTAATGATGTGATGTGGTATCTAATGGTGTTCATTGATGGCACTCACGCCTTTTTTTTTTAAAAAAATTTATTTTTGAGGATCATGTCTTCCATAAGAAGTATTGTTTTGTAATTTCACATTGACACTTTGTATTCTTTATTTATTTATAATTTTTTTGAAAATGAGTCCGTCTAAGTCGATTTGATGTTCAGGGGTGCCGACATGGCTGGAATGAATTGTCAAATATTTTTTAATCGGTCTCCACTTTCAATTAAAAAAAATGACGTGGTTTAGTAGACTTGTACTTAAAGTACCGCACGGGAAAACACGTTAGTGTATACTATAACACAGTGAATTACTAAAAAGAACCTGAAGATGGCTAGAAACTTGGCGGGCAGTCAAATTAGGCACATTCATTATCTCCAATATTCGCTTTGGTCTTGCTTCTGCAATTTTTGAAAGTTATAGAGTTTTAGAGCATCATTTAATTGATTAATTATGTCAAAAAAAACTCATTTAGTAATACTATTGCACATAGAGACATTTTTTTATCAGAGTTTCTCGGTTTCAAACCTCAAATCTTACGAAGAGCGCAATGAAGATTCATTCCAAGCTCTTTTCAAATGGTTTGAAGCTTGATACCAAAACAATTTTTTTTAATGCAAACATCAATAGTTTTACTAATCGAGCTAACGAGGTTAAGTGAGAATACGTACTCTTATCACCCAATTCGCTGATAGCTGCGGTAAACTTGAGGTGTAATTGTGGAGTCCAAACAACTCTAGGCTTTTTACTTTCACCATTTTTGTTTTTCTCTTCAAATATCCACCTAATATTCACTTGTTCATCATCCGTGATTCTAATTCTTTTTTCCTTCCCATTTTGCACTTCTTTTTCCTCGTTCTTCCTCTTCATAGACTGTCCAATGCTGGTTTTTTTGGACATTTTAGGATCCAATTCCCTCGGAGATTTCTTTTCTTCATTGTTCTTAACAACTTTGATCGCTTGATTTTCTGGTTTTTCGTTTCGATTAATTCGGTTTCTCTTGTTCCTGTAAGCATGTTGCCATATGTACTTCACATCATCTGGAAAAACGGGCCCGCTCAGATAGAATGATGCTCCTTTCGCTATGGCTTTCTTCGCAGCGCTTACGCTTCGTTTTTGAGAAACCACTATAAAATAACATACATATCTCTTTTATAACTTAGCGAGTATAGTGTGATGATTTCGGGTTACGTAACATCAATTGTGGTATTATGGTATATATACATTAATGTGTGTATAAATGGGAAAAAAATAATTCAAATTGATTAGGTCAAAGTTTGGGTTAAAGTTGGCTTACATATAACAGGAATGTCTTTCTCTAGTAGTAAATGAAGAAATTGAATAGTATCCATGTCTGGCATATTCACATTTGCCATCACTAGTTTGAATATGTCCTTTTGCTCTTCGACCATTGACAATGCACTCATTGCTAGTTCAGTTCTCGTAACTGAGACAAAAAAAGATAAATTTAGATATTAGATAAATGAAATACATGTGTTTTTTTTTATATAATTTGAATATTGAAGTCTTGGTTTAGTGATTAAGATGAAATATGTGAAATTTAGATATCTCAGGTTGCGTCACATCCGAGACGGGTTGGAGATTTTTCATTCCATTAATATAAGCGAGACAATTTCTTTTCAAAAAAATAATATGAAATCTTATTTACAGGAAAGAAACACGTTAAAATACTCTAAACAATAATGTCCTAGGAAAAGAATATTTCCATGTGAGTATTTAGATTTCGTCAATAATCTGACTCGCTTTCAATGAATTAATAGACACATACTATGTCACACAATAAATTAAAAAAAAAAACACAATTTATATAAATCAAGTGATCAGATTTTTTAAATCATCAAAAAATATTTTTTGATGATTTTACTATTTACATTTAGTTCTTTTTTTTAAAACATGAATACCCCTTAAAAAATATACTTGAATACCGAAATTTATAAAATATAAAATTAAATTAAAAAATGTACATATCCACATCCAAAATTTGAAATATAAAATCTCAATGGCTAGATAATACTGGCTATCCATAAATATATGTCACTCTTCCAAATTTTATAAATTCATGGCTAAACTTTTACAGTGTGTTTTCACAATGTGATGCACAAATCATTTCATCGCTCCGATTACGAACTTAAAAAGTTTTATAAAATTAAATATCAATATAATTTTAATGTTTAAGACTGATGCTGTAACATCTAAAGATCTTAGGTTCGAGCCACATCCGAAACGAGGTGGTGTTTTAATTTTCATTTAATGTAAGTGTAATTACGCAAATTTTTTTAAAAAATAATAATAATAAAAATTTCATTACCTTTGTATGAAAATTGTTCAAGCATAGATGATAGGTACATGAGAGATTTCTCATCACTATCCACCAACAGAATACTCATTCCTTGACTGTATTTAGGCATGGCATTATTGTCTCCCATTTTTAATTGATGAGTTTTAGAAGTAAAAACACGAAAAATAAGTACAAACAATCTGCAACTGATAACAAAAAAGAAAAGCAAGAGTAAGAGAGGGAAGACAAAGACACTAGAATTCCAGGAAAAGTGATATGAGAAGTGAAAAATAATTTGAATAAATATACGGTGAAATACTGAAATTTGCAACCCAAGTTTTGACTAAAATTTTTTCAACTAATAAGAATACTACAAGTAGCCTTAAAAAAGTCTTAGTCAACAGGGAAAATATACTGATTTGACTAGGAATTGTTGACTACGTTTACCTCCATTTTTGCTACCATGTTTTCCATTTTTTGATTATTTTTATTAGAGCTTCAGTTAATTATCTGAAATTAAAAAATTTTGTTGGTAGAATAATATATATGTATATGATGTTTTTATGGGGTGTTTTGTTTTTCAAAATAATCATTTCTTTATCTTTCATAAACATTAGATGAGTGATATGTTTTTTTATTCAACGGTGAAATATGATTATATTGTAAACAGAAAATAAACACATTTATATTGTTCAAATAAATACTGAGTAATGCATTTTTGAAACTTGGTCAAATTGCCAGAAATTGCCTAAACTGTAATTCATATTCATGTATTTCATGTCAATTTCAAGACTTATAGGTAACTGATTTTATAGATTATTGGTTCTGATTATAGAAAACATTCATTAAAATTCCAAAAATATAATCCAAGATAAGGACTCTTTTTATTTGACTATTCTGATATAGTTCAAACTAACCATTGAAAAATTTATTAGCAAATGGAATTATAGTGACTGCAAAACTTGATTGAAAGTTATTACAAGGCATGAAGACTGAGCTCCTATCCTGACTCGAATGGATATAGTTTCTCTAACGGAAACATGAATCACAACTAGAAGAAAAAAAGAACAATAAATTAAATTTGATTTGCCCTCACAAATATACATATATAATAAAACAATATATAGAAATAAAGCTTCATTTTATATTTCAAATATGCTAATTGAAAGATTGGAGAAAAAACACGAGTTCAATGTAAATGTGTTAGCCTAATGATTTAGGATACATTTTCAGGAATTACATAGGTTACAAGTCTTAAATATTTTTGGATTACAAATTAAAAAAAATAATTTTAACTCTTAGTTTTTATATTGTATCTTGCTGATTAAATAGTCAGACAAACTTTTATTAATTTTTTCGTAACGAAGTACGACAATATTACAAACATTTAAATACAAAACACATCATCACTAATTTATTAAACCAAACTTTTGACCCTAACTCGCATGCCATGTTTCATGTGAAGAACAATAATAGCTTTAGCAACGATTGGAGCAGTTTCCACCACTTCAACATGGAAGTTGTAAATAATACTTGCCGCAGCTGCTTTCATGAGAGTAAAAGCCGTGTCCTTCCCTGGACAAATCCTCGGCCCTGCATTAAACGTGAAAAACTTAGCCGATTTCTCGTACTTGAACTTCCCATTTCCGTCAATCCATCTCTCCGGCCGAAATTCGAGGCAATCTTCACCCCAAAT
>CATIWQ010314542.1:0-24513 GCA_949673415.1 Euphorbia schlechtendalii
TTGATAATTAAAATAAATTTAAGGAATTAAATCTATGAATTTAATTATTAAATGATCTTTTAATTGATGTCAATTTATAAATAAACCTAACCCAACATAATCCTAATTCTAATTGGATATATGTTACATGGCTAATTAAAATCAAATTAGAAATGTACATGATTTGTACTACTTTTGAAAAAAAAGGGATAAGGCTAAATTAGTTATATTTTAAATAAAAAAAACTAATATAATATAAATGGTATGTTAATTAAAAAGAGATATACGATGAATGTTTCTTCTTTGATAATTAACAAACATTGCCGTCCTTTTTTCAATTAAGTTTATTGAGTTGGCTTTCATTAATTTCGGCTAGTACTGGTTCCGAATCAAGAGGAGTTCGTGCATGTAACGTTGAAGAAGCTCCCTCCCTGCGAGCTTTGTTTCATCCGTCTCAAAAGAGACTTCAGGTGAGTTTTATTTTATGTAATCTCATCAGTTTTAAACCATTCGAATCGTTCCTAAAAAAAAGATTTTATTCCAGATTTGAGAAATTTTAATCGTTTCCACCTTTATGATTAATTTTTCGATGAATAAATCCCAACAGATCCTGCTCAGGAAACAATCTAAACCTGCATACTTAAGACACTTGCAGCTTTTCATATGCCATTAGAAGCAAAAACGAAAATGGCCCTTTTGATAACAAAGCATATATTGGAATTATTGTAGATAGTAAGTATTGATAGGTTCAACTCAGGTTTCTGACCTTGTTCACTGCCCTAATATATTTATAACACAAAAATGGTAAATCAATATTTGATCTAGCAGGTGAAAATAATTTACAGCTTGTGCTGCAGGACGTCCATATATACGAAACAAGAGTTGAGAACAAAAGAGCGAGAATTAGCACAATGACAAAATATTAAGAGTTCAAATTTCATATATCAAGCTAAAGCAGCATCTTTCAACTGAAAGATGAGCTGCCAATGTCAACCATATATAAAAGAGAAATAAGGCAGTTTCCAAACAACAAAACACACATACAGAAGTAAAACAAGCTCAAATATATAAAATTTGATATATGAAATTGCTATGCTTATTCAGAGTTCTAATTATTCAAGGCACGCAATAGAACACTTCAATTCTTCAATTGCTTTGCAATCTTGAACCATTCAGTATGGAAAGCTCCTTCCACATCAGTTCTTTCATATGTATGAGCCCCAAAGTAATCACGCTGAGCTTGCACCAAATTTGCAGGCAACCTTTCTCTTCGGTAAGAGTCAAAATAGGCAAGACTAGAAGACATGCCAGGAGTGCTAATCCCCGAGTTAATAGCAAGACATACAACTCTCCTCCAGGCAAAATGGCGCTCGATAATTTCCTTGGAAAACTCTGGATCAATAAGAAGATTAGCAAGATCAGAGTTCCTATCGTAAGCCTTTTTGATTCGGTCTAAGAACACGGCTCGTATAATGCAGCCTCCTTTCCAAATCCTAGCCAATTCTCCCAACTTCAAGTCCCATCCTTTCTCGATGCTCTTTGCACGAATCAGATTCATCCCTTGTGCATAGCTGCAAATCTTGGATGCATAAAGAGCTTGTCTCACGTCATCGATTAGCTTTTGTTTGTCCACTGCTTGATCGTTCGAAATATTAAAGCCGCCTTCTTTGAAGACTTTGGAAGCTTCGACTCGTTCTTCCTTTAGACCGCTAAGGAACCTTGCATCCAAGGATGATGCAATTGTGGGAGCCGCCACTGACAGATCAGCCGCTTGCTGTACTGTCCATTTTCCGGTACCCTTCATACCAGTTTTGTCTAACACTTTGTCAACCAAATGCCCGTCTCCTTTATCATCCTTAATTCCGAATATATCAGCTGTGATCTCGATCAAGAAGCTTAGGAGCTCACCTTTGTTCCATTCTGAGAAAACGTTTCTCAATTCCTCATTGGATAGCTTCCCGACGTTTTTTAGTACATCATAAGCCTCGGCAATTAGCTGCATATCACCGTACTCGATTCCGTTGTGAACCATTTTGACGAAATTGCCGGACCCACCTTTGCCAATAAATGTGACACAGGGACCACTGTCGGGAACTTGAGCAGCTACTTTGAGAAGAATGTCTTCGATGTTCTTGTAGGCTTCGAAAGAACCTCCGGGCATCATAGAGGGTCCATTTCGTGCTCCTTCTTCGCCGCCCGAAACTCCCATTCCCAGATAGAGCAAGCCCAGTTCAGCCATGGCTTTCTCTCTCCTCTCGGTGTTCTCATACCACTCATTTCCACCGTCAATGATGCAGTCGCCTTTCTCCATGTAAGAGGTGAGGGTCTTTATCGTTGCATCAACAGGTGCCCCGGCCTTGACTAGCATTATTATCACACGGGGCTTTTGGATTGACTTCACAAAGGACTCAGGATCATGGAAGCCGTATAGAGGAAGATTGCCCTCCTTTTTAGCCCTTTCAACAGTCTCGTCAACTTTGGAGGTGGTCCGGTTGTAAACAGAAATGGGGAAGCCTTTCTCTGCAATGTTGAGGGCAAGATTCTGGCCCATGACAGCCAGACCTGCAAGGCCTATTCTTGTTGGTTCTGGGGGTCCAGCCATGTCTTTGCCTGTCAAATAAGATAGATCCCAATTAATATGGAAGAAGACCTGGAAATCCACGCGCAACTTACCAACACAAATTTGCAAGTTTTTTTAACTAAAAAAGAATGCTAACGAGGAAAATTGCATAAATCTTTACTACATTCCGAAAAAATAAACAAAAATCAGGGAAAAAAATATTGCAATTTAACACTACAGAAGATACTTAGTAGTCCACTCAATTAGGCCTACATTTGTCCATTAACATCCATCCTATGAAATGGCCTCAGGTTCCACATACCACGTAATAATTGATGCCTATATTTAGATTTAGTTTTTGGCATCATTATAGAGTCCAGTATAACAAAATCTATGGTGTAATGAGCATAATATACAATTTGTATTCCAAATGACAACAGAGTAAAAAATGACATAGAAACAGAGAAAAATAGGAAGAATTTGAGTGTTTTCATAATGCCTGATTATAACATGGGAAGAAAACATAAGAGAACCTGAAAGCTACATATGATACAGCAATTTCTAAGTCAAAATAGAAATAGATCTTTGACCCCAAGAGAAAAAGGTCAAGTTGCTTTTTGAACTTCAATAACACCCTGAGAGATCACGCTTTCGCTTTCGCTTTCACTTTCACGGGAAGATCTCTAAGGTGTTTGGTTCGCAGAATAACTATTCTATGTAAAAGAATAGAAAAATATGATTGAATGTGATATATGATAAACTGTTTGTATTGAATTCATTTTACCAATTCCTAGCTATTCCACATCTCATGAAATTGCAATTCCAGCTATGATGGAATAAATAAAAAGTCTATCATATAACACATTAGTTTATTCATTTCTATTCTATTCCATGAAATAGTCATTTTACGAACCAAACCCCATATAAGAGTATATTAAGCTTACACATTTGTTGTTTCGTTAAAGTAGAAACTATTTATGTGGCATTAAGGGGTCTTAAATGCTTCAATAGATCATCCGTTAAATTTGACTGAAAGGCTACATTTTGCAAATTAACATACACATTTGAAAAAAGACAGAAATTTGTTGATCTCAAGATCACATTTATAGGCACGAGTAGAAACACCCAGTCATTAATTTACTATCCTTCTTGCTACAATCATAAAAGTTTATATAGACAAACTTAATCATGGCAAGTAGTTTCAATAGGAAGAATCTTCAATTGTTACTGATTAACACACATAAACTAAATATTGGAATTCATCAATGATAAGAAGAAATTGAATTCTCCAAAACTATTACAGTCAACATCAGATTGGCAAATAATAAGATCATGCAAACCCCAAATCACATGAAAAAAAAAGAACAAATAATAAACAGGAGGACAATGAAGAAGCAGATCAGCAATTGAAAAATGAATTAATCCGGAAAATCAATTCATCCAAACAGATGCGGATAACGAACTGCAAAAGTCAGAATTCCAACAAAAAAAAGAGGATGCTAAGAATTTACCAACAAGATCAGAGTAACGAGATAAAAGACGTACCTATGAAATGAGATAATGAGAAATAACAAAAGAAGCGATGAAATCAAAGATCTGGGAAATGAGAAGTTAGGTGAGATCTGGAAATGAAAAAAGAGGGAACCTATAGAAAAAGGCTGGGAAGCTTTTGGTTAAGGTGTTTATTAGGTGGGGTATCATCTCTGGCTGCTCTAATATGACTTTTTTTTCATATTATTTGTTTCGGTGGTTAATAGCCAAATTAGAATTGTAGAATTTTCAAGAGTTATTTAATAAAGTAGTTAGTTATTTTTTTCTTGAAGTAATTGCGGTTGTCGAGATTCGAATTCTGATCATCCCACTTATTTCGTGGATGTATCATTCAGACTATATCTGATTGATAGTAATTAGTTACTTTATTATTCGAAGAGTAATAAGTAATTTGTTTTCCATCACTATATAAATCGCGTCCGATGCATGGTGGGTACAATAGAATTTTAGAGCCAAGGTGAAAGGGTCAAACAAAAAGTGCACATTGCAATATTAGAGCATCCTTGGCAGTTTGTCTATTTCACAAATTATCTTGACATAATGAAAAGAATAAACAATCAATTAAAAAATACATCTTTAGTAGCTTGTTTATCCAATCTTCTCTATATGATGTGACATAAATGTTTCATCATTTATTGTAGATCGTATTTATTTGATTGTCTAGATTTAGACAATCAAATAGACATTGTTTACAATAAATACACTTTATAATGGAATAGACAATATACTATTCTTATCTTATAAATAGACATTATCTATTTTTAAGTATATTATCACATTATCAAAGCAATTTATACTTTGCATGACACATAAACTTGGAATCCACAAACTACTAGAATGCTCTTAAATGAGTAATTAGACATCGTCCTAATATTTTGGGAATCTAAGTTAAAATAATAAATGGACTTTATGAACAATAGGTGGTCGATACCTCCTATTAGGTGAACCTTGTATGCAATATAAGTAAATTAATATAATAAATAGGCTAATGCATCTCTACCCCTGAACTTGTCTAAAAAAAGTTGTTGTCATTGTGAACTTTGAAATGTGACAGATAGTCTCATGTACTTGTCTGAAACGCATCACTTTACCCCCTTGTGTTGTGTTGGCTTGGCTTGCTACGTGGATGACCATCAAAATACACACGTTTGAAGTGTAATGGTGGAATAGAAAATGAATACAAAAAATCTCTTAACATTCTAATTCTTCTCATTCAAAATCTCTAATATTTTCGTCTTCTTTAAAACTTCATCTCTATTCTAAATATTCCTTTAATTAATCATAATATTATATCGATTCTTGGCCCCGTCATTTTCATCTTCTTGTTCTTGAAGCCTATATTTTTACGAGGGGATAAAGTAACGCGTTTTAGACAAGTACATGTGACTGTCTATCACATTTCAAAATTTAGGATGACAACATCCCTTTTTAGACAAGTTTAGGAGGGTGTAGATGCATTAAACCTAATAAATATAAAGTGACATGACTATATTATATACATACATTTCGTTTTAGCTTACAAATAATATGATAGAATTTATCAAAACATGATGTAGTTTATACTGATTTTGTTTTGAATAAAGTCTGTTATTTTACATTTTATCATTATTGAATCTATCATTATACCATTAATCCAATTGTGATAAAACGTAAAGTAATGGAGATTTTGTTTTTAACAAAATCATCGTAGAATTTGCCTCAAAATATATTTATGCAGATAAAATCGTAAATAATTAGTTAATTAGAGAATAAAAAACTAAACTATTAACTAATTTCGTTGAACTCTTATGAACAATCATAAAAACAAATTACTTAATTAATCATAATCAATGTAAGAAAACTTTTAGTGAAACTTTAATGGATTTTGATCCCCACATGTCTAAAGGCATAATTAAACTCTCAACTTGACTTAAATAGTTAGATGTCATCCTGAACTTATAAAAAGTTCAGATACCCTTTTCAATTTGGCAACCAACCGTTTACTTCGCTCAATCCAAGTTGGCATAAGACGTGGCGTTTTTTGAATATTCAGGCGAATTTAATGAATTAGGCCAAAAAAATATGTTTTTTCTTTCATCTCCATCTTCTCTGTGTTCTTTACCTCTTCCTCCTCTACGAACGAAACCAATATGAGCTTCAGCGAACCACCACCACCGTGGCCAACATTCTTTTACTTAGGTGATTGTTCAGTTCTCCGATTGAGCGATTTTTCAACAACTCTTTCCCCTCTTTCCATTTCCGGGAGCATTTCGGCATTGGAGATCTCTTTCACAGGCGGTGAATTGGAGATTTTGTATTTCAGATTATGAGTTATGGGTTTATGGGTTATGAGTTGATGATTTCAATTTGCTCCTTTCTCTCAAAATCGAATCCCTAAATTGAAAATTGATTTTGAATTCCAATTTATGGGTTATGAATTGATGAAATATGGAAATTGATTTATGAATTGATTCAAGCTATTGAGATTAAGTTTTGATTTAGTGGTGGTCACTACAGCTAACAGTTTCAATGGAAGTCACCGAAGATGTCATTGGCGATGACTAATTAGGATAGAGATGCTGCCAGCGATGGCTAATTGATGGAGATGTCCAAGACTAATTAAGAATTTTAATTAAGACTAATTGAGGATTATTTAAAATTTTTTACATGTCGCAGCGCGTGGTGTGCATTCTCCGTAGTGTGACTGGTTTGGTTACGTTAAGAGGGCAAATTGGTTCATTTTTATCAAGTTGAGAGCGGTAATATAACCTTTTGTAAGTTTAGGATGTCATCCGATTATTAGAGTCAAGTTAAGGGGGGTAATGATGCATTTGACCTCTCTACATTTATTGTTGATTTTACATAATTGTAAGACAAAGTTAACTATGCATAAAATAAAACACGAATACATCAATTTTCGTACTTTAATCAAATTATAAGAGAACTATCACAATTACAACAATTTTAAAAAAATTTAAGTAAATAAAAGAATGAAGAAAGAAATATAAATCTGCATGTATAAAAAGAAGTTATTTTTCAGCTATGTTATATACATTTATATGTATAGCACAAAGTTAACGAAAATACACGTAAATATAAAACAAGTACATTATTGTGCAATAATGTAAGTAAACATAAACTAGTATATTACAATTGCATCAAAATCGAAATTTTTTTTAAGAACAAGTACCAACATAAATTTATGTACATATCAAGGTACATTTAGTTTTCAAGAAAAAAGAGGCGAGCATAGGGACATTTTTATATAATTAACAGTTGATAACTTTGTAAGATAAATAAAAAAAATGAAAGGAATTGTATACGACACAGAGAGCTTAAAGTGGACTTTTATAATCCCTTGATTGCAAAGTAGATTTTCGATAATATTTTGGAGTTATAAGCGAATTTGTAAATATTTTAAAAATAATTTCTGGCAATGAACCAAACTCCGAGATGGGCTTCAAAACCATCCGATATATGGACTGAGTTGGGCCTGAATGGCTTAGAGAAAAATGCCTAAAGAGGACCTGCCCAAATATATCTAATTACAAGTAGATAGATACTAATATGTTATCCTTTCATAATACATGTGCGATTATTCGAAAAAATGTTACTAACTGAACTGGCGCGGTTTTCTTCCTCAAATTCAAATCAGTTCTCAATTTTCTTCTGCTCCCCATCTCAGAGGTGAAATTAAAAAAAAAAAAGTCTATGATTCCTTCTCAGCTGCCTCGAACTTTCTCCACAGCCAAACAGTTGAAACTTTGAATTTTAGGTATGCGTTTTCCTTCCCGATTCTTCTATCGTCTCATGCATTCATGTATTTCTATATCCTTGTTTTTTTTATCGTCCGATTGCTTAGTGACGTGCTTACAGTTCAAGCGTACCATGAGCTTTCTTACTTTCATTAGATTAGTTTAGATCTCGATTTTAGTTGTTTGAGTGGTAACAGGTTCATTTGCAATTTTGAGGTTTAGGTTATTATATGATTGTTGATTAGGTAAGAGATATGGTTGGTATGCCATTGTGTTAGACCTCCAGGTCTCTGAATTTTGGAATGAATCATATGCAACATTTCAAGACGAATCAATCATCATTGTTCTTGAGGAAGGCTGCTTGAGAATCTCAATGCCAATAGCTTGATTAAAATTTTAATAACACCAATTCGTTGCTGACCAATGAATATTTTAGAATGTCAGAAAGTTTGAGATCCTTTGGTCATATAATATGTGTTCCGATAAAATATCTGTGAAATTAAGTTGAAGAACATGCCCGAGTAGTGTACCTTATCGTGTCAATTTACCAATCTGTTAGCTAGAACGTGAGGATTTTGTGAATTTCATTATATTATCCTAGTGTTAATGGATCAATGACGGATTTTGTTATTACGACTAGTCTATATTTTGGATGAACAAAGATGTTGTGCAAGAGAGAAAGGTGGTTTACCCTCTTTTAAATTACAGGCAGTATCTTGATTCCTTTCACTACATATGAATCGAATTGTAATACAGTTTCCGAAGACCACATATTAGGTGATGCTCGTAGATGTTTTTCAGTTAAATTGTTAATTACATATTCAGTTACTTTTTAATATCTTTTTTGCTACTTAAAATGTTAAAGAGATAGATTATTGATCTTGAATTTCTTGATGATGAAGCCATTCGAAATACATGTGCATGAAAATGAATGCATATAAATTGAGGTGTACTCTGTTGTACGAGATATTGTGCAGATTCTTAAGTGTTTGATACAGAACCTATCTACTAAGTTCTCACTTAGTGGCTGTGGAAACTTTGAAGAAAATTTGTCCTAGCCTTTTTGTTGTTGGTGACACTTTCAAGTTTCAGGCATTATTTTATTCCTTGTTTGAGGAGTGGAAATAAATTACAGGATTTATCATTCATGAATATAGCGGCAGCTATATTTTTAATGTGTATTTACTAACTGTGACAAAATATAAAGGTGTTAAGATGGCTCATCAAATTTGCAAAAGCTAGCCTCTGTGCCCAGCGACACTAAAAATTGGATCAGGCACAGATTTGTTGTCCTTAGCTATAGGTTGATTCTGAGCTAAAATTATAAAGGACTCTGTAATAACCTCATAACAATTCGTAAATATTGCTCATTTTCTAAAACTCATATGAATATTTATATCTAAAAAAAGTATATAAAACAAAAAGATAAGGTTGGAAGCACATAATTAAAAAAATAACTAAAAATACGAACTCATCTGGACCTTCTGTGAAATAGAGAAAGAGCAGATGTAATCTCGAACAAATTCAGTCAAAGAAGCAACTGAAAAGCCAAGAACAGTATTTGGATTTTGGTGCATTGCCTTTTCAAATGACTAGATTGTTATAGTAACTTTATATAATTGATGGAAATTTTCCTTTTATGCATGGAATAGTGTTCGGTATTATGCTTTATAAATTATAAATCTAGCTCTGTATCTTTTTCAGGTCCAAAATTTGGGATGATTGCTTATTTATTTTGTCTAAGTTTCTGACAAATAATCTCTGTAAGAAGACGATTGCTTTCTTTTACAAATGTTTAATAGGTTCTGCAAGCATTATATCGTTCCATGCATAAATATTTATTCAAATATGTATACATGTCCTGTTTTTTGCTTTCTTCATGTGCTATTTGAAGCTAACATGTTAAGAATAGGCTAAAAATATTAAATTTTAAACATGTTATACATATAGAGAGCTATAGGAGAAAATCAAGAAGCATTACAAATGAATACAAAACATCAAATTTGAGCAGCAAATTAAATAATATGCTCAAACGATGTTATTCTCCCACTCGTTTTCAATATTTGACGTCTAAAATAAGGCTAATGCCTAAGAGCTTAGGATATAAATAGATTGAATCACATACATAAAAAATAAGAAAAAAGTTTATTAAGTAAAACAAAATTTTTCCACCTACTTAGCCTATCAAACCTCTAGAACTTGTGATGGACTTGTTTGAAGACTCAGCTCTAAGATAGGCTGTGTTACAGGGAATTTCATCAAGTTCCCTGAATGTATCATAAGGGCTACTAAGTTGCATACTGCTAACCATTTGCCGAAGCTCGGAGGCTTCTTCTTTAAGTTGGGCGTTTTCTTGCAAAACTTGGTCATGAGATTCCGAGACATGGTTTAGTTTATCAATGAGTTGATGATTCTCATTTCTGAGCCAAACCACTTGTGACCATAACTCATCTAGGTGTTTTTGCTTGCGCATTCGTGATCTTCGAGCAGATTCTCTGTTAGATATCATCCTTCTCTTTTTCCTCTCATTGATAAGAGAGGTTTGTTGTTCATCAGCTTCATCAGAAGTCGAGTTGTTGCTTAGGCTTGATGATTGAAGGCAGAAATCTTGAAGTTGAGGAGGAATCTGAGAATCAATTGGATTAATGAATCTATTAAACTGAAATGTGGATGTGTTATCCTGAGTTATGTTAAAATAAGTTGAATATGGACATGGGTTAGAGGGTGGTAGATAATGAAATCCTGCAACTTCAGTATGCTCCATGGCTGTGAAAAATAGAAAACGATGGAGAAGAAGGTTAATTAATTAGATTATTTTGATGGAATGAAGGAGATTAGAAGCTTGAAGAGAGGTGGCTTTATATAGATTTGAGAAGGTTGAGGTGACCCCATTTTTTGCAAATTGGATTAAAAGTTGGCTCTAAAGCATGATCCACTTAAATACGCATATATATTTTCTAGCTTTTATGATCATGGTGCCAATACATTTGTGCATGTACATGATGATGATGAGGATGACATGCCATCAGTTTTTTTAAGTTGCAATTCCTGTTGTGGATAATCTTCTTCAGATCAAAATAGGCTTACATCAGAGAGAAAGAAAGAGTTCATATCATGGGGAATATAATTATATTAACAAGGAAATCTATGAGCCAAAAGAAAGCAAATGAATGAAAGAGGGCACAAGAAGTCAATCTTAGAAGTGGAGTGTATTATTAAATATTATTGCAAGCCAGGTTTATTTAGGGTGGTTTTCACTCCAATGCCAAAAAAATTGTAACCACAATGAATAGTATCTGAATGTTGTATAAAATACTGCATTAGTAATTGTGGTTAAAATATGATATATTGGAATAGGAAAGGAAATAGAAGGGCACATACAATTTATCTCTGTAGTAGGTTACTTTGATTAATTATTAACGGTAATGGCTACCAAATACCAATTAGTTTGAGGGTAGATGCATAGCAAATATAATTGAAAACAAATTCAACGAAGCATGTCAAGTTGGTTGGCTAGCTCTTGATACATGGGGAGAGGATTATTACCCTTAATCGTTTCATATGTGAATTAGGTCAACTTTACTTCAGTTCAGTTCAATGCGTAGTATTAAATTTACATTGAATTAAGTTCATTTTAATCAACTCCCACTTCTATTCAGCTCATTTCAATTCAATTCAATTTTTAGAAATTTAAAATAGTATAGCGTAAATTAGCACTTTCAAGCCGAAAAATATAGCCTAAATTAGCACTCTCAAGCCGAAAAATCTATTATTATTATTATTATTATTATTATTATTATTATTATTATTGTTGTTGTTGTTGTTGTTGTTGTTGTTGTTGTTGTTGTTGTTATTATTAATTACATGATAAGGAAACACATTGAGACTGAAAGCTAGGCTACTCCTCCCTCCACTAAATTAAAACTCCCTATGCAATAAAATTAAGGACCAAAGGCTCGGGTGGAACATATAGTCAACAATGTCATCAGACAGATTTAGACCAATCTTTCTTTTCTTGTCTTGTGAGTTGTGATTGTTCCAACTTTATTATTTTCATTTGCTTTGCAGATTTGTATTTACCTTGTAGGAATTCAGTGTATAAAAGTAGATGTGTTTATGTATATTTGTTGACTGTACTTTAATATGGTACACTTTGAAACAATGCTTTACTCTTTGGTTTTATCAGGCTTAGTTTGACATGTATCTAAATAAAATTATATCATTTTGGGATTTTGGATTTGATGGAAAACGTAAATCGGAAATAAATTCACTACTTACCTTTTCAGTAAGCTTACAAATAAATCCTTAAACTCTTAATTATTTGTAATTAATTTCTTAAAGTTCTATAACTTTTCAATTTAGTCCAAATAATTAAATTGAATTGGATCCTTTGACCTGATTGACTCACTCACGAGAGCACCGGGTATTTTTAACATCTCCCACTCGTACTTCAAGGGTCACATTCCGTACAGGGTTATCAAATCTTTTATATGATGTGAAGTCGTGCGACCGACATACTATCAGGAACGCTTTGTCTTGCGCTTGTTAAGGTCTGCCAAGACTATCCCGAGTGGTACTTGACCAAATAGATTAACATCTAGAATTTAGAAAATATCTTGTACCCGTTAAGGTTTGTCAAGAATATTCTGAATGGTACTCAACCATATAAGTTAATATATAGTATATAAAGTAATATCACATTGATATATAGCGTGTAGGCTTTACCCTAGACTAGTCAACAATCACTCACTTCCACATCTTTTGGGATCTCAGAAGTCTTAATCTGTTTATTCACTATTTTAGCACAAATATAAGATAGGCATGCCAGTGAACCAACAGAACTTTGATGAATGTTAATTGGCCAAATCTTCCTTTTAAGGTACCAGCTTTTCCATGAAGAGTCTGACAGTGCTTGATAGATCCCGATCTTGTGCTTGACACATGGTATAAAATTTAGACAAATGGGATGACGGTGCGCCATTCCCATCGAAAACAAACATTCCTACCAAACTGAAATTGGCCCTCGTGACTTCCTCCCTCTCTTTAGCTCCCCGATTACTCGACTGAGACTCGAGAATCTCCATTACATCATCTGAGTCCATCCCTGACTCGATTGCCATCACATACTGGTATTCCCCGCTAGTCAGTGCTTCTTCTAACATATCCCTCCCTACACAAAGCGATGTAGGTTTCTGGCCAGTAAATACTGACAATCCAACAAGGTCGACCTCAAATACTTTAATCTCACCTCCGCTCCCTCGGCGGTCTGATTACTTCTCCAACATTCTCAGCACATGCTCAGGATCCCTTACTCTTCCAACTACCATCACGAACTCCCCCAAGCCATCAGAAATGCATTTCAGCACCTTCTCCTCCCTTATCCCGGAGTTAATCATCCCAATGTTAGCCTCAAAATTCAGTAGAGGGTTAGTCTTAGTGCTCGGTTTAAGCGCATACTTATGAATGATTTTGTCAACCACCAGCTTCTGGATAGCCTTCAGCAGTTCTTTACAGTTGTTCGTGCGATGCCCCACAGCTACGTGATAGTGGCAGTAGTTCTTGTCTTCAGGTTTAGGAGGGACATGCTTTTTTAGGCTCTCCAACTGTTTGAATTCTCGCAATTTGGTGAACAAGAACCCAATGTTAGCCATGTATGGTGAGATGCCATGCTACTCCTCTTTTGGTAACCTAACCGCGGCTACCTTCTCTTCCTGCACCAGTTGCATCGCTGGTTATTTTGCCTTCACTTGCACAAGATTGGACTCTCTCTTTTTGTACCAAGATTTAGCAGCTTGTTGACCCGAAGCCTCCTCCATAGCATCGTAACGCTTTATCTTTTCGGCCCGAAAAAATACCTCCTGGTAGCTGTGGAAAGTTTCAGGCCTGAGTCTTTTCTGATAAGATAACAGTGTGCCATCCAAGAGCTTCACAATCATTTCAGATAAAGTCAGACGAGATTGTAACCTGACTTGTGTAGCCATCCACCGCTCGAAGTAAGGCTTAAAACTTTCCCCTGTATTTTCCTTACGGCCTCCAAGTTTTGCATTGTTGTGACCATCAAAGTGTTGAAGCCGTAATGGTCCACCACTGCTTGGGATAGACGTCCCCAGTCATAAGCTATATCCATCGGGAGGTGACTATACCACTCGTTCACAGGGCTCCCCAATATAACAATAAATAGCTTGACCATCATGCTGTCGCTTATCCTTAGGGCTCTCATTTAGCTCTGATATTGTGCAAGATGCGCACGAGGATCTGTGGTGCCCCTGTATTTCTCGAACTGGGGCATAGCAAAAGTTGGAGGCAAAGTGTCCTCGTCTCTAGTTGCTATCTACGTCGGAATTGCATCCATCTACCTCTATGCAATATGCCCACTATGGGTAGCTAAGAATTGTTGCCATAGTTCATCCATTCCTGGTTGCTGGAGGATATTGTTCGAAGTCCTCGAGAAATCACCATATTACGTTCCTGGGTTGTACTGTCATTGACCCTAGAACATCTGAGAAGGTGCACCCCAGCTTGGCACCGTAGGTTGTGCTGTCCATTGAACAAATAGGATGTAGTTGGAGGAGGGCCTGATCTCTGGCGGCCCCACTGCTCTAGGCGCAAATGAAGTTTGTCCCAACTACCTCGAGAAGAACTGGCCACCAACCTATGGCTGAGAAGTGAACTCATACATTGTTTGGCTAACCTGCGGCTGACCCTGCCCTGACTTGAACTGATAGAAAGTAGGGGTAACTGTACCGTCACTCTGAAATACTGCAGCAGAAGAGGATGGTCCCCCTGGTAAAACCGTACCACTGATGTTCAAGTTAGGCACCACATCATTTGCCCTTTGCTCGGGCTGCCCTGTATTGGTGTGACGGTTGATGATCGACGCAAATTGATCACTGTTGGCGAAAGCATTCATCGTTGTAGCAATCTCGGCACTCACTGACGATTGGTTCACCTGCGGATTCTGTCCTGCCCCAAGATTCTGTTCCTCTACTACATTCTCCTCTTGTTGGTTAGCCATATTACTGAAACTTTGTGGGGTGCATTGTTCTGAATCCAAACTCGATTTTTCACTAGAATCTGTATACGGAACCCCTTCCAGAGTGGCCGTGATTAGAGAAATGTGGATCAATCGGTGAGAAGCCATGTTCCAAACCCTTTGGTAGATAGGCTTTTTCCTGGCTGAAGTACACAGGAAGACTGTCAGGGTATGGACATCATTTACTAGGTGAAAACGCTTGCATTTAATTCAATTCGATTCATCGTATAATAATAAGTATATGTGTTTTTATTATTTGTTGTAGTTCCTTTAAACTATAATTTATATCATTAAATGCACTTTGGACATGTTATCTTTAATTAGGTTATTTAACTAATGACATTTAACGATAAGTATTGGATAACTTTATTGTGCATAATTATTGAAACTAATTTGAGATTCAATGGGGCATATTAGTCCTAAAAGTTTTATTAAGGATTTACATATACTATGTGTATTATATGCCTTTAAACAAATATAAAGTATAACATATTAACAATATATAAATCAAATAAATCACTTAGATTAAAGCATAATAAAACACAATCCCAAAACTATTCAATAAAAAAAACATGCATAAAACTTGTTATTAAATATATAAACAAACAAACAAACACATATTAATGATGCTAAACAAATGACAATGACTTATATTATCAACCACCACATAATATACTTAACGTGTGTAACTATTTTATGTCTTATTGGAATTAAATTATACATTAAGTATTACAATCCAAAAACAACAACATCTATTATGATGTTCATAATGATCACCCTAAGTCAACTCATTAGATCTAGAGTTCTTTCATTTGATTGAACTTGATGATAACAAATCAAATTATTTTAAAATAACCCGAATGTCCAATTATTACATAATTTGACCATTCAAATAAATTGAAAATTAAATTTGTAAAACCATGTTTTACAAAGTAATAAAATTAATACACACAAAAAATTACATTACTCTGTGCAATACAATAAAATAATACATTATGT
Source organism: Euphorbia schlechtendalii (assembly GCA_949673415.1). Taxonomy (NCBI): domain Eukaryota; kingdom Viridiplantae; phylum Streptophyta; class Magnoliopsida; order Malpighiales; family Euphorbiaceae; genus Euphorbia; species Euphorbia schlechtendalii. Next base: position 15,857 of record CATIWQ010314542.1, read on the forward strand.
ATTATATATAAATTAACAAGTATACTTTTGAGAATTAATTTCCTCAAGTTCCTCTTGGCTTTTTTCCACTGAATAGATGTTCGGGATTGCGCGAGGTTTGCATCATTATTGACCATCTACAACATATTTCAAAAGGTCATTGTTAATTATTACATAAATAATTAAGTTAAATATATTACTAAAATATATTTTTATAATTTATACCACATATAATATTTAATTATCACATAAATAATTAACAAATAACATATTTTTGTCATATTTTATATTCTCACAAATACAAAATATTTTATCATTATATAAATGGTTGATTATTTAAACATATTACCAAAAAATGCTTAATTAAACTTATATAACACATGAATAATTCAAATAATTATTGTACCAATAATTTAAAAAAAATATATTACTAAAATATATTCAATCACATTATACCTCACATGTATAATTAAATTCAACTATTATATAATAATAAATTGAATATTAATGGTATATTTTTATTTATGTAACTAATACAAATATACAAAGAAAATAATTATCAAAATTAATCAACATATGAAAAATTTTCAATTATTTTCCAGTATGTTCTAAATTATTTTCTAACGAATAGAAAATATTTTAAAAATTCAGAAACTAATTTTCCATAGTTTTGAAGCATTTATTAACATAAAATAAATGAAAAACAATATTTTATGAATCTCAAAAAATTCTGAAAAAATCACCATTAAATCCAAAAAATATGAAAATGGAGGTTGTTAAATTTCGGAGCAAAACAACATCGTTTAGAAGGTGAAAAAGTGAAAAAATATTATGATCGCTAGATGAGTACCACGTGGCAGTCAACGGGTGACTGCCACGTGGCCGCCAAAGGGGGTGACTTCCACGTGGCAACCTGCCATTGGTTAATCAACCATCATAGGTTGATCGAATGCCACGTGGCAGTCTACTCGTTGATTGCCACATGGCACCCTCTCATTGGTCGGTCAACCTGGCTTAGTTGACCGACTGTCACGTGGCATAACCGTTCGGCATGTGGCGTCTTAAGATGCCGCCACGTGTCAAACCATCGCAACGCAACAATACTGGCGTATGTGACACACGAGCCAGTAACCGTTCCGTTGTCGACGAGTGGCCTGCGTTAATCGCCGGCATGCGGCGCGTACACGCCACGCGTCGCCTTCTCGGCGGTTTCCGAACTTTGATAGTCTTACTCATTTTCACGTTCCGAGTCCGTTGGCATGGTCCATTTTATGAAAAAATGAACGGAAATTTTACTTTTACCCAAAACAATGCAAAAAACAAAACTTTTTCCGGCCAAAACACGTAATTTCTGACAAAAAACGAAACCACAATGATTCTGATCATTTGTAATACTAAGATTGCAGAATAATGATAGAAACTTCGCCTAAAAACTTAGAATTCGTTAAAAATGCTCCAAAATCACGATTTTTTCAACATTTTCGAACTTTATTTGTGTAATTCCCGAAAAATACGAAATCAAATTCCTGAAACAAAAATTTCCAGAGTTTCAAAATATGTAGAAACAAATTATACATGTAAAATCATCTCAAATACAACCTGCTCATGATACCATTGATGGAAAATGTAAATAAGAAACGAATTCGATACTTACCTCTTCCGTATGCCCAAGATCGAAGAATGCCGCGTCGAATGCTGAATCTGATCCATCACACGGTTTGTCGAAGTATGGATGTATATCCACAACTTCTGCAGTGACAAAGATCGATAGTAATCAATTTGTGATGTTTTCGTGTGTGTACATATATATATCAAATAAAATTGATTAAGCACCATTAAGTCCTTAAACTCTTAATTATTTGTAATTAATTCCCTAACTTTCTATAACTTTTCAATTTAGTCCAAATAATTAAATTGGATTGGATCATTTAACCCGATTGACTCGCTCACGGGTGGACCGGGTATTTCCAACAGGGTTGATTTTATCTATGAAGCCAGATTAATGGTTAACTTGGTGCACATATTTCATTTTAGACAAAACTGATACCACAAACCAACTAGCCAAACCAAATTCTCTTCATCAAAGTTTTGTGTATTATCATTAAGCTACACGGAGAACGGAAAAGGATTTTGAAAATAACTTTAGTGAATATTTGAACAAATTTGAACTATTTACGTCATATTTTGGATGGTTATGATTCATTATGTATTTCACAAGATAGTTTTTCTCACTTGTTTTCACCATATCTCTCTCAAACTTTTATCTAAATATACTTTAGAGAATCCATTTCTACAAACAACGTTTCCAGTTTCTTAGGTGCTTATATTTTATTATCGATTGATATCACCAATTACATATTTGGTTGGTGAAATGCAATTTAGATGTACGCCTGTAGCATAAATTTGACCTTTAGACCTCATTTAAGGAATTAGATAATCTTTTAAATATATATGTTTTAAATATTGTTAGGTAATTTACATGATGAACAGTTGGATGATATCAATAAATAGTTAATTAATTATAATGGGTTTAGGTTAGATTTGGTACAGCTTATTACTTAACCATGCTTTAAACAGAAACAATAAGGTCTAGTGTGATTTTGCTGATTTGTTTGTTTGTTGTTGAATTTTATTTTTATTATCCTCAACTTTTACATCTCAAAAACAGTTAAAAAGTGGACGTCTAATAGAAAATACTTAGAGCAACAATTCTGCAAATTAAACCAACACAAAACCAAAGTTAAAAAACAGAGTAGAATGTAAACATAATATGGAATGCAATAATATAGAGGTAAAAAAATTACATTAAATTCAGTCTACAACATGTCATTGTTTAGAGGATTCCAACATATTGTCACAATTATTTTTTGGATGGAAAATAATCAATTTGATTTTATTGCATTAAATCAGGCATGATTTTGTTTTTGTTTACATCCATTAAATTTTGATACAATAAAACACAATATAGCATAGATGAAATGAAACAATAAAACACAATATAGCATAGATGAAATGAAACAAATCTTCGAAGTAGGCAATCATTCTTCATACAAATCCAACTGATTTTACTTTTTACCTCTTAATTTCGGCCAAGTGTGAAGTTTGGAATTTACTCTCTTCCTAATCCATCACTCATCATCCTTCCATAAAACCAACATATCTCATCATCATATTAAATCAAACTCCTTATCTTCAATACCATTCCTATAATACCCTTCCATATCGGAAAATCATGTGCATGATTGGGTTAACTTAAAAGAAAGGGGTGATTTGGGGAAGAATTGATATCTCAGGGGGTAGCATTTTCCTAGAAAAAAGATTTGAGACATGCACGGAAGGGTACTAGATTGGACTGCTGCATATGTTAATAATTATTAACTTCTTTTTAATGTTTTAGATACCAAAACTGAGTAAGAAAAAAAAAAGAGAAAGAATAGGACAAATTGGACTAAAGTAAACCAAACACTAAAAACTTTACTTTTGTTATTTTTATAGGCAGATGAGAAAAATGCGGGCGCACAATAGATATCACTCATGGGCCCTTGATAACAAGCGCGCATGGATGCCTATTGCACATCCCCACCTTTTTATTGGTTTAACTCCTAAATCTTACTTACCGTACTTAATCTCTCCATAAAAAACTAATTGCTCACTTTATTCAACAACTTCAATGTTCTAAGTCGACCTGTTCGTTGGCGGGCCGGGCCGAGCCTGGCGCGGTTTTGATAAAAATATTAACCCAAGCTCATATTTTAGAATTTCGGGCTCAGGCCGGGTTTGGGCCGGATTTACAAGGTGATTTCCAAGCCCGGCCTGGACCCGCGAATATTTTTTTTGTTATAAACTTTTTTATTAAATTAAATAGAAAAAATATAAAATAAATTAAAATATATTTAAATTTTACACATAATTGCATTGTTTACTTAAAGTCTTTAATATTTGGTAAAATTTATTACAATCAAGAATATAAATTTAATAGTATAAAATATATAAATTTGAAATAGTTATAAATTTAATGTATAAATATATAATAAAATTATTCGTCGGGTTGGGTTTAGGCCGAGCTTGGGTATATATATAAAAACCAAGCCCTACCCATAAAAATTCGGACTTTGACGAGCTCGGATCGGGTTTTTGAAAAAAATAAATATCCAAGCCAGGCCCGTGGGCCGGGCCCGCGAAGAGGCCTAGTTCTAAGCACATCTACAAAATTTTAACACTTGTTATTGGAATAACAATGGATTTTACCATCAATAAAGAAAATATTTCCATAAACCATCTCATTCTTAATCTGTTGGACATAACAGGTCCACTCATAAGAAGGTCAAATAATTCTGTCCAATTTAAATAAATTGATAAATTGAGGAATTAATATATTTAAGGACTAAACTATAATTATCAAGATTTAAAATATAATTATTATTTTTGTATGTGTTTAAAGTGTAATTTTTTCTAATTTTCTCTCCAATTCTCGTATCATAGTTGTTCATCGCCAAATCTCTCCAGAAGTATCAATCTCGGCTTGACATTCATTGCGGTGTTCTTTGTTCTCCGGGCACGTGAAGGAAAGTATTTGAATAAGTTTCTTTACGATTTTAGTTAGGTAATTATTCACTCCTTTACTAAATGATTTTTTATAGTATAGTTTTGTCACACAAATTGAAGAAATGTTAAAAGATTTGATTTTAGTGTTGCTTTTTTAAAAATACCCCTAAAATAAATCAATTGTTAAGTTTATAACTAATAATGAATATAATTACTTACTATAGTTCAATTAATACACTTTTCAAAGTAGAAGTGGGAATTCCTATGTTTAATTCTCGGCTTCTTCAAATAAAAAAAAATCATATTATAGAAAATGAATATAATTGTGACCAATATCTAAGGACAGTGAGTAAGACTGAATATGTAATCTCTAGTCTCATGTTCGAGTCACATACAAGGTAAGATGAAAATTTATTTTTCTATTTACTATAAAAGCAATTGCGTTACTTTAAAATAATATATATCTTAAAAGTATTTCCCTGTACGTATATAATAAATAGAGAGGGGATGCATTCCTATTGAAACATAAGAATCTTAAATCTGCTCATAGTCATAGCTAGTGATAGATGTCCGAGCTAGTTAAAAAAAGAACTCATAAAGCAGAAACCTTTAAATTGTTGAAAGTGTTCCTTTATTTTGGATGAGGTTATGCATCAAGGAGAGTGGGTTAGCGAGATTGTGGTGTGGAGCCACTTGCATAATTTGTGCACCCCACTTTCCCAACCTATTCATTCATTATTTGTTAGATTGTGATGCAATTCAATTTGACGCATCTCCTTTTTATATCTATCACCCATTTTTTTTGTATTTTATTTACTCTTGATTCTAAAAGTAATTCAAATTTGCGTATCATTTTGACTCTCCTCCTTTTCATGCTTTGATTCTTCAATTATAACATCATATGTAAATTTTTCATCTAATTTGTTGAGATTATCCAATTACATTCTGAAATGTATCAATTAAGAAGTGAGTAATAGCATATATATATATATATATATATATATATATATATATATATATATATATATATATATAAATGATCTAATGTCCAGATGAATTTTGGACACAGTCCAAACATGTGGATCCAAATCGAACTTTTTGGATCTACAAAAACTTTGGGGGATCGAGACTTGGGTCTGCAAAGTATATTTCGACACAAATCCATTTTAGACAATAATTTTTTTTATTGAGATGATGTTACTGGAGTGTGGTCACCATTAAATTTCGATATTTTATGTAAATATCAAAAGTTTTGTAATTTGATATTATATGTTCATAAATAAATTGAAATATTAGTTCATCAAAGGAAATAACTCGGATCAATATCTACAATTCATATTTTTTGTAAAAAAATTGTGCAATTAACCTTACATTAAATAGAAAGAAAAATCACATTCTGGATATGATTTGAACTTGGGATTTCTAGAGATCGCAAGTTTAGTTTTAACCAACATGAGAAACATTTTAATATCTTTTATAATTATGTGAAATAATTTGTAGAATTTGATTTTCATATAATAAGAGATCTGGTGGATGAATGAAGGTATCAAAACTAATCCTTAAATTCACATAAACAACCAACTTACAAACCTATTCTCTAAAGCTAGAAGTTATATTGCCTTAGTTAATGTGGTTGTGAAGAAGATAACAAATGTCATAGAAGCTTTAGAGGTGAGGAGAGCTGTTAAAGTATGCCTATATCGCATCTATATCTTGCCTAATATCACAAGTTTCACATCTCACACAATTATAAAGATCAAAAGAAGCAACAACAAGCTTGAAGTCCACATCAGCAACAAGTTGCAGTCACAAGGTAGGAGCAAGTTAGCAGCTCGAACAAGTTAGTTATGACTAACTTTGCTGGCCTGATAATATCTGCTGAGAGCTCAAAATATCTAGCTCCCTTTTAGTATAAATAAGTGTCATCTAGCTCATTTGTAACTAGATTTTTCAATGCATCTTGTAACTGAAAATCATTCTCTATCAGTAGAGTAATCATTCGTTCATCAGTTTCATTTATTCGAAATCAATAAACAATTCACATGATTTCCACAGTTTCTCACTAATTTTGTTCTATTTAATGCGTTCACGATTGTTTTATGTGAAGCCTTTTCTTGTACGTGTATATATAACCTCAAAAAGTACACAATAAGGTTATGATTGACACTTTATGCTCATAGACAACCAGATGTCAAATTTCAACACTTTTTAAATACCGAATACTTATATCACACTCTTATACGTAGATATATATGAATAAGATTTTCTTAAGAAATATATAATGCCATATTCCGCTACAAGCGATAAATTACAATACAATAAAGTTTACAACTCATAATATGGAAGACCCAAACCATACATGTCTACCAATAAATTTAACATTTCTATAGGTTAACATTATCATTTAAAAATTATTCATCAAAATTTAAGTAATTTTCAGAAATTATTCATTTTATCATGATATTTTAAAGTTGCCAATCACGTTTTTATTGGAAAAAAAATATATGTACTTCTAAAAAAATTCTAAAATTTATCACTAAGGTGTATTATATGGAAGATCCAAACCATTGAAATCAAGGAAAAAATATTTTTTACTAAAAATAGTAATGTTCCAAAAAATATTTCAAATAATGTAACATTTTTATAGGTTAACATTATTATTTAAGAATTATTTATCAAAATTCTGAGTAGTTTCCGAAAACTATTCATTTTAGGGTAAACTTAAAAAACATGTCTTGTACTTTGAAAGTTTTGCAAAAAAAGATCTTGTAGAATTTTTCTTTGCAAAATGGTGCTTATGATTTCAAAAATTTGTTAATCAAGGAAAAAATATATTTTTACTAAAAATGATAATGTTTCAGAAAGCATTTCAATAAATCTAAAATTCCTATTGATTAAGATTATTATTTAAGAATTATTCATCAAAATTTACATAATTTTCGAAAATTATTCATTTCATCATGATATTTTAAAGTTTCCAATCAAATTTTAATTGGATAAAAAATATTTGTAATTCTCAAAAAATTCAAAATTTTATCACTAAGGTGTATTATATAATTATTAACTATGTTGTGAAATTTTCAAAATAAACAAGATTACCCTATTTTATAATGTAATTTCAAATTGAAAATCATATTTTTGCTAACTTTTGAAACCACAAGCATCTTTTGAAAAAAAAATTCCACAAGGACCAATTTGCAAATCAGTCAAACCATAGGGTATGTTTTTAAAGTTTACCCTTCATTTTATTATGATTTTTTAAAAGTTACCAATCATGTTTTAATTAAAAAAAATTATTTATGCTTCTCAAAAAATTCTAAAATTTATCATTATTAAAAGGGGAAGTTTTATAAATGGGCTGAAAGCTAGGAATAATTTCAGCCCAAGTTTTGTGACTTAACTTATTTGATCAATTAAGTTTCATATTTACTTTCTATACGCTCCAAAGTTTCTTTGTTCACCTCTCTTACCTTCTACGCTTGTTTTTTAATTTTCTTATCTTATTTCGCCATTATCTCTTAAACTGCTCATTTTTTTGACATGATGCTTTAGAGTTTTTTGCTTGTCTCTTTTTTATCTTCGAAACGCCATCCATTGTGACATACTTTTTTTAAAATATTTTTTCAACTGTTTGATATCTGGTAAGAAACTGGTATATAAGTGGTATGTAACTGGTAGGAAGAACAAGATGTGTCAATTTTGTTATGAAAGTATGGTAGGTAACACAAATACATGTAAAAAGTTTATCTCCGTAGCAATAAACAAACAACTATAATCTTAAAAGTAATGAAAATGCATTATAAAGTGATTACGACATGTAAAAAAGAATTCTACAAAAGTATTGAATAAAAAATAGTAGGAATCTGATATGTAACCGGTATGAAGAACAAAAAATGACAAAACTAGTACGAAACTAGTAGGTAAGTGGTAGGAAACTAGAATGAAGAACAAAAAATGTCAAACCTAGTAAGAAAGTGGTAGAAAAATGGTATGAAGAACATGTTATGTCAAATTAATCTTGAAAATTAATTAAAATGCCTTAGAAAGTGATTAGAACATGTAAGATAAAACTATTGAATCAAAATAGTAGGAAACTAGTATGTAAATGGTAGGAAACTGGTATTGAAATTAAA
>CATIWQ010314600.1:0-22488 GCA_949673415.1 Euphorbia schlechtendalii
ATCTTTAGAGCTAGTCCTTCCCTGTGGGATCGATATCTTTTAAAACTACATCGCAACTGTATACTTGCAGTTATCATCATTTTTCTATGTGATAAGTGGTACTGACAACACCTTTGCTTTATGTGAACAAGTTTTTGGCACCGTTGATATATAGCTAAATCTTGTGAACAAACTATTAAACTTATCAGTAGAAAAGTGGTGAACACTTTCGAGTTAATTTTAAGAGTGATTTTGGGGTTAACAAGATTGTGTATAATCACTAGATCTGTGATTATAACGCTGTTTAGTGAGATAACATTTTTGGAGTGGTAACTTGCTAAACATGGCTATGTGAGAGCGACCCGTACTAAACATAATAATATTGTTATCTAGGTTCTTATATGTGTCATAATTCATTTACCCTACACTTAGAAAAGTCATCTCATGTGTTGCTCTGCGGTGAATTATTTAATATTAAAGCGTCTATAAACTTATTTGTTGAAGTTATCTAGTGTACAAAATATTCTTGATGATTTTGCATGTTTTTCTCTTTTAAACTTGTTCGCAGGAATATATCTATATTTTGCATCTTCTCTAATCTATTCATACATCTATCCATTCATCTATCTATCATCCAAACCTCTCCAATATAAATTCCATATTTTTGTTACCCGTAACTCTTGTTGGTCTTTAGAACTAGTTCCTTTCCTGTGGGATCGATATCTCTTAAAACTACATCAAAACTGTATACTTGCAGTGGTCACCATTTTTCTATTTTGATAAGCGGTATTGACAACACCTGTTCATATTTTGAACTTTTATCTTATCGGTAGAAAGGTTGGGAACAAGGTTTTTGGCTTCATCTCCGAATATAACCCTCAAAATAAATAGAGTCAAAACCTTACGATCAAGTTTTTGGCATCATTACCGGGGAAGGGAAGTGCGTTCTAGAGATCGAATTACCAGAGAACGGGCAATTATATTTGTGCACCAATATATTTTTTTATTTTTTGTTTTTATTTTAGTTTTTAGTTTTAGGTATTTATATATTGTTATTAACATATTTTTCTTACTTATTCATTAAGTTTTCTTTCTAGCGTGTGCATGCCAATTACGCGTAGTTCGGGAGAAAGTTTGGCATCTTTTGAATCAGAAATAGAACAATTTAGTAGGATAAGGAAACGGAAAAATAAGAGACAAGAAAAAAGGAAGGCTGATGATCAAGAACAAGTTAAAGGTCTAGTTCCAGAACCACCTCAACCAAGGCTCATGGATTATGTCATTGCGACCATCAATGGTAACAATCGAGGAATTGCTAGACCACCCATTGCAGCAAATCAGTTTGAAATCAAGCCAGCATTACTTCAAATGATTAGCAATAATGTGCAATACTATGGTCTACCCAATGAAAATCCGAATGCTCACATTGCAAATTTTCTAGAAGTCTGTGATACTTTCAAAATGCCTAATGTCCCTAATGAAGTAGTTAAACTTTTCTTATACCCATTTACACTACGTGATATAGCGAAAGTTTGGTTGAATTCATTACCCCAAATTCAATCACTACTTAGAACCAATTAACCCAAGCCTTTCTAACTAAATATTTCCCTTTAGCTAAAACTTCAAGACTCATTGAAGAAATCACTTCCTTTACTCAAAAGGATAGTGAATCCTTGTACGAAGCCTGGGAACATTATAAGGAACTTCAGCGAGTTTATCCTCATCATGGTTTACCCCAGAATGTTATTCTACAAACTTTCTACAATGAAATAAATCATGCAACAAGAGGAGCAATTGATGCTATGGCTGCGGGATCTCTTATGAAGAAAACTAGTCAAGAAGCCTTTGATCTTTTGGAAGATATGGAAAATAACAATAGTATGTGGCATGTGGAGAGAGCACACATAAGTATTACTACTCCTAACCATTCGCATGCTGCATCTACATCTTCTAGTTCAGTTAAAAAGGTTAATGAATTAGATTCTATTTCTGTTATGAAAGCACAAATATCTGCTTTATCTAATAAGATAGATAATATGCATATAAATAAGAGTAACCCTTTGACATGTGAAAGTTGTGGTAAAATCGGACACACTGCTTTTGATTGTAACTTTAACCCATGTGTAGGGGAGCAATTAAGTTATGTTCAAAGTCAAGGGAATTCTTATGGCAATAATGGAAATAATTATAGGAATTCTAATTGGGAGTATGGTGATAATGGATAAAAGAATTATCAAAGTACTGATAGAATAGGACAGTTGATAGGTAAGATAGATAAATTTCTCGAAGGAGTTTGTAATAAATAAATAGAGTCTGAGGAATGTTACACAAAGTTAGAAAATAAGATGGATCAAAAGTTTAAGAATCAATCATCTTCCATTCATAATTTTGAAATACAAGTTGGTCAATTAGTGAGTGCTATTCTATCTAGAGGAAAAGGTCATTTACCTGTAACACAGAAGGAAATCCTAAGGAAAATGTGCATGCTATAGCCCTTCGTAGTGGTAAATTGCTAAATGAACCAAATCCTTCGAGTATGCTTGCTAATAATGTTGTTGAAGTACCGGATGAATATCCGAGTAAATCTTATGATAAAGCAGGAGAGGATGAACAACCTAAAACCGGAAAGGTTAATCCCCCTCAACCACCATTTCCAAATAGAATGAAGAAGAAAAATGAGGATAAGCAATTCATTAAATTCATCAACAAACTTAAAGGACTGGAAATCAATCTCTCATTCATTGAAGCCATCACTCAGATTCCTAACTACGGTAAGTTTATTAAAGAACTTTTATCTCGTAAGAGTAGTTTAGAAGGAATATCAAAAGTATCTTTAACTGAAGATTGTAGCAAAATAATAACTGCTACAATGTCCACTAAACTTAAAGATCCAGGAAGTTTCACAATTCTGTGTAAACTTGGAAACATCTCATTTCCAAAATGTTTATGTGATCTTGGGGCTAGTATAAACCCTATGCCTTTATTTATCTTCAAAGAGTTGAAGCTTGATGATGAAGTTAAAAGGAAAAATATTGTCTTGCAATTAGCTGACCAGTCTATTAAACGTCCTTATGGCATAATAGAAGATGTGTTAGTTAAAGTGGATAAATTTGTTTTTCCAACAGACTTTGTATGCTAGATTTTGCATATGATGAAAAGTGTCCTATAATCTTAGGAAGACCTTTTATGCATACTAGCAAAGCATTGATAGATGTTTCGGAAGGTAAAATTAAGTTTAGAATAGGAGATGATACTGTTGACTTTAACATGGGTAAAGCTGATAAATACCCAATGGATGAAGATATATGTATGAAACTTGACTTGATTGATGCTTGCATCCAAGAAGTTGTTAAGTTAGATTTCATCCATGAATATGAAGTCGAGGGGTTGAAAAACTCCATTGACACTTAAAATCTCTTATACTTTCCTAAAATATATATAGTATAATATAGTAGTATATTTTTATTTGTTTTTATGTATTAGTGTAGTTTTTCAAATAAAAGAAAAGAACAAAATTTTGGATTTTGGCATATCGCGACCGTGACATAAATTACGCTCCTGATCAATATGGTTTGAACTCTTTGTTTCTGTATAAGAGAGAGTCATGATTATAGCAATTATTGCTATAACAGCTGTATTTTAACGGTTATATTTGATATATATCCATTGAAAAAGATGAATACCCTATTTTCTATATAAATAACCACTTTTCCTAGTTTGTTTTCACAATAACTCTTTTTCACAAACTCAATCCTTTTCAAAAGCAAGTTTTCTCTATTTTTGAAATCAAACACAATTCTTTCTTTCTTGAATTCAATGGCTCCTAAGAAGTCTGCAGCAACCAAAGGGAAGATCAAGTTGGTCAACCAACAAAATAAGTATGGATGCCCCTTTCTAATCTATAGTGAAGAAGAAGTTGAAAGATACTTGAGATTCAAGAACTTCGATTTTCACGGTACGCTTTTCTACGATCCTACTTTTGCTATTGATGCTAGGATTCATGCGGAAGTAGAAGAGTATTTTTCGCTATTTGGATTGGAGATGATTGTGAATTCGCATTTTCCTTTTATCGAGGAATGGATCCTAGAATTCTTGGTTACTGTTACGAAAGATGGGAATTTTTTGAAAAGGAAATTTAGGAATGGAGGAGAATAATATAAGTTCACTTTGATGGATTTAATCAAATGGTTCAGTTTTGGAGGAACATATGAGGAGATTGAAAAAGATGAAGATTATGATTTAACGGATGTTTGGAATGAGTTAACGAGATTGTATCAATATGATTTCAAAAACTCATCCAACAAAAACATTCGGAGTAATAGCCTTCTCTACCTTCACAAGTTTATTTCTCAAATTCTTTTCTTCCTACACGAAACTACTAAAGTGTCAATGAAAAACTTGGTAATATTGGAATGCGCAGTTTCGTAATTACGGCCAAAGTTTCCGATGTATATGTCCATCACTAGTCTGACTACAAATAAAAAGGCTAGAGTTGGAGGTGCAAATACGATTTACAAGATTATTTTGGGTGCAAAGAATCAACTACCATATCAATAGAGTCCAAGAGAGAAATTTAACTTTCTGGGAGGAGTATATACGAAGAGAGCAGGATTGGTTAAAGAAGATGAAGGAAAATTTATGTTTCTACCATATGGAGTAAGGGTAAGGAAGCTTAGACTGAAAAATGAATCTACTTCTCGAGAAAACCAACAAGATGAAGATGTTGAAGAAGTTCAATTCGAATGTAGTGGTTCAAGAGAAGCCTCCGGGAGTACACATGATACTTGGCGAGGAAAGTTTGTGAAAGATGTCGACCAAGCATGCCTAGACATTACCTCCATACAGCAAAATGTTTGTCAACTAACAAAATCCAATATTTCATTGAACCGCAAATCAAATACATATTTCAAAACGAAGAATTTGAATATCTCGCCAAGTCCTCTAGATTCATGTTTGGATGACTAAAACGGGTTCAATTTCTTTCTTTTATTTTATTTTCTTTTCATTTGTGTGTGTTTAGTTTAGTTTAGATTTTCTATTGAATAGTCTTCCATAATGAGGACATTGTGTTCTTTGGTGTGGGAGGGGTAATTGTAAAATCCCAAAAATCCAAAAAAATTAAGTAAAATGAAAAAATCGAAGAATTTGAAATTTTTTTTTGATTTTTGTGTAGTTTATACACTATCCTTACCTATACTATACTAACATATGTTCCAAGGTTATTTTGAGTGTTAGGTATTTCAAGTTCGATGTTAGTGCATATATCGAACAAAAAGTTTCAAATATACCACACTTTAAGAGTGTGAGCGTTTTTTGCACAACATTTCGCATTTGGCAAGGATGAGTTGTGAGTAACATTCAAAAGCAACATTCCAAGTAAGTTTCAATATACATTCAATGCAACATGAATTAGTATAAGTTATATAGTTTTAGTATAATGCTACCGATAAGTTTAAGTGGAGTAAAGTCTATTGGTGTTCTTACTATGAGTTTTATATGCTATTCTCGAATAAGTCCTATAAGTATTAAGTGTGTTTAAAGTGTTGGGAAACTATAGCTATAATACTTTGAAAGTAATCAATAAAGGATGAGGGCATTAAGAGTGAAAAATCAAAAGAAAGGGAGGATAACCAATGAGTTATGCAAAAGGTGAAGAATGGTACGGATCAGAAACTACATCCATTCATTGAGTGAAAAAAGAAAAGGCATAGCATGAAAAATGGGTGCAAAGTACAAAGTACTTCAAAAAAATATATGCTTAAAAGAAAAAAATGAGAGAACGTGGTATGGAGCATAAAATGCAACCACTAAGAGTGTTTTAGCATCCTAGGTTACCTAAAAATGCCTTGAGATTAAACTTTCCAAAGTGTTCTCCTTTTGTCCTTAATACTTTACACTATACTTGAGAGAAGTTAATATTCGAGTAAGCATATAACACTTATATGAAGACGTAATTCAGTTAACCCTCCATTAAGAGCAAAGGTATGCAACTAGACTATATAAATTGCACATTACTAATTTGTGGGAAATTTTGAACCTTTACTTGAATCTTATGTAATGTGGGAATGTGATGCTCACTACAATAGTCTTTCGCCAAATGAGGTATGAACTTGAATACTAATTTATACACTTCTGTTGTTTTTACCTTGAGGACAAGGAAAAAGTTAATTGTGGGGGTGTGATAAGTGTATAATTACACTTATAATCATGATAATTTCAATCATTAAACACTATGGTTTAAGTCATTTTATACTTCATATAAAATATTTCACATGGTATGTAGTTGTTTTTTATGCAAATGCAGAAACTAGGTAAATCTTGGAAGTAAAATGAACAAAAGTGGAATTCTATGGAAAAAGAGTGAAAAAGGTGCAAAAAGATGCATGGAACTTAAGGAATTGGCAAATGATCGAAGATGTCGAAGATCGGTAGAAATCGCAAAGAGGAATCATGTGAAAAAGGCATGTCAAGATCGTGACACATATATCGTAGTCATGACTTGTTAACATTCACAACAGAAAGTTGCCAACCAAGTATTCACGGTCACAACATACATTCGCGGTCATGACCTTAATGGTTTTTTTGTCAACTCTTCTCTTCTTTCAACCACCGGATAAGAACGGTCAACCACCATCAACTACCAACCAAAAAGACACCTTTTAGAAGTCAAGCAATCATGAAAAGGTGCATTTCCATTGTGGATGAGGATGAATCTTTGCATCCAATCAAAATGAAGTCATGAAACTCTTCGCTAATGCACATGACCTTTCATTTGGATAGATGCAACCCATCACACTCTATAAATAGGCTCCTAACTCAACCAATTTCGTGGCGTAGTTTTATGGCATGAATAGAAGGCATTAGTGTGCATGTATAGTTAAAGAGTGTAATATCTAGATTTCGCTACGTTGAAAGTCTTACTGAGAAAAATGTATAAGTGATTCGATTCCTATTTCGATCACTATATTTCTACACAAATTCAAGCGTTTGTTGTATGAGTGTAATTGTAAAGCACTTATCAATAAAAGTTTTCGTTCTTCAACATTCTTTTATTCGAGATTTACAAAGAATAGCATCCTAGTGGAGGTTTTGTACTAGTCGAGACCAGATTCAAAGTAGATGTAGGAATTGTGGGAATTGATGACTCCCATTAAAGAGTGAATATGGTTTGATCAACTTTAGCTTTCAATTGCATACCATACAACTTTACTTTTTTTCTACTTATACTCTCTATTTCGATGTTTATGATATGTCTGTGTCATAACGAGTAATTCATTTTGCGTCATTTATATAAATAAAGTTATATACTTTCGAGTTAATTTTAAGAGTGATTTCGGGGTTGACAAGATTGTGTATAGTCACTAGATCTGTGATTATAACGCTGTTTAGTGAGCCAACATTTTTGGAGTGGTAACTTGCTAAATATGGCTATGTGAGATCGACCCGTACTAAACATTGTAATATTGTTAACCTGGTTCTTATAACTGTTGTAATTCATTTACCCTAGACTTAGAAAAGTCATCTCATGTGTTGCTCTATGATGAATTATTAAATATTAGGGCATCTAGAACCTTATTTGTTGAAGTTATCTAGTATACGAAATATTCTTGATGATTTTGCATGTTTTTCTTTGTTAAACTTGTTCGTAGGAATATCTCTATATTTTACATCTTCTCTAATCTGTTTATACATCTATCCATTTATTCGTCTATCATCCAAACCTCTCCAATATAAATTCCATATTTTCGTTATCCCGCAACTCTTGTTAGTCTTTAGAACAAGTTCCTTCCCTATGGGATCAATATCTTTCAAAACTACATTGAAATTGTATACTTGCAGTGGTCACCATTTTTCTATTTTAATAAGCGATATTGACAACACCTATTCATATTTTGAACTTTTATCTTATCGGTAGAAAGGTGGGGAACAAGGTTTTTGGCTTCATCTCCAAATATAAAGAAGATGAGAAGATAACCTTCGAGTTGCAGGATTTGATCTTGCAAAGCATCTTCTATAGTGAATTTGAGAAGAAATTTGAGTTTTTGACAAAAAGGGGCTATTTTTCGGATAAAAGTGAGAATGGGGGAGAAGTTAGGTTTTATTTTTAAAACTTGGTTTTGCAATGTCGTTAACGACATCACCCCATGTTGTTGACAACATGGGCTTTCAACCCAGCCCTTTTCTTTTATTTTTAGCCCAAACTCATTTTAACCCCTTCAAATTTATTTATAAGTTGTTTTAACTCTATAATATATCATCGAAAGCGTTTGACCAACTTCAGAAACCTCACAAATTATTTTCAAAACTCAGTCGCACTGACCGAGGAAATTAACATGCATTCATATTTTAATTCTTGATTGAAGGGGCACAATCAGGGAATTAAAACATGCATCCATAGCTTGCATTCTCATTAAAATTTTCTGACTTTTTATAGTCAAACGAACTTTCTATAGTTCACACATTTTCTGAATTTTTATAGTTAATGAACTTTCGATGGCTCACATCTATTCTGACTTTTTATAGTCAAACGAACTTTCTAACAATTCGCATTTCTTCCGACTTTTTGTAGTTTATGAACTTTCTATAGAACACACATTTCTAACCATTTACAGTCAAACAAACTTTATGCAATTCATGCATTACCTCACTTTTACAATCGATGAACTTTCTACAGTCGCCTCTTTCGTGAATTTTTACAATTAGTGAACTTTCTATAGTTCATTTCTTTTCCTGACTTTTACAGTCAGCAAGTTCTCTACAGTCCACATCATCAATTGACTTTTTGTAGTCTACGCATGGGACTCTCAACTAGAAGAACGGAGGCACATGGTTAGAATTCTCTCCCCAATGGTTCCAGCAGTATCAACAAGCCAATGGTCAACCCTCAAGGGGAAATCATTGCCAAACGAGTAATTTGCAAGGGGCATAAAGAGATTATTCCCCAACAAGCACCGTACCAGGGTGAAAGTTTCCAGTCATCATCCCGAGGAGTGCCAACTGTTACTGGGCAAGTATTATTTCTAAACCCTGCTGTTCTTTCAATCGTGGGACCATATTGATCTCATATCAGCAGTGATCCCACGAGGGGTAGCTTGTGAGTACAGTCAAACAAACTTTATGCAATTCATCTACTTTGTTTCTTTGGGCCTTCTTTCCTTAAAAGCCCAATTAAAAAGAAAAAGCTCAGCCTGGAATGCCATGTTGTTAATGACATGGCTAATGTCATTAACGACATTGCTTCATGTCGTTAACGATATCAACTTAGCAATAGAATCAAAATTATACTTTCTGTAATTTTCAACCAAAAAGGTAATCTTTACCCATATGCTCAGACTTTTTCCTGCAAAACCACCCCCCCACACCTTACTTAATATGTGTTCCATCCAACATGTGAATTTTGATTGACAAAAGCCAAAAAGAAAAAACTAGAAACATGGCCTAAGTCTAAACTAAGTTGACTTTCGATTGAAGTGAGCTCTTTAAGAAGAGAGCTGAGTTCTAAAGATAAAGGAACTCATTTTAGTGCAAAACATCAGCAAGAGAGAGCTTTAAAGTTAAGTTTGAATTTAAAGTGTTCATAGTAATCTTTGGTGTTCTTGAACATTTTGGCAACTAAGTTCACATTCACTTGTAGTTTTAGAACTACAGTGTGTAAGTTCATGAATAGGGCATGAACTTGGGGCATTTGGGTTATTTAGGTAAGTTTGGGGTTTAGTTCACTCTTTTTACATGGTAAAGTTACATTTTCATTTCTCTCTTTTTTCAAAGTTTAAATTTGAAGAAGAAGGACATCTCTTCCTTTCTTCTTCTCATTGAGACTAACATTTTGAGATTTTTTCCCCAAGAGTAGCTCTTACTCTTCATTTGAACCATTTTCGTTAACAAAATCACAAACTGAAACAAAGAAACAAGGAGGACTTTCGAAGGATTTTGGTGGACCTAGCGAGGTGGATTCATGGCTAGGGGGTAAGCCTCTGAGTTCCTAGAGTCGTGTCTCACTTATTTATGCCATGTATATATGCTTAATGTGTGAAAATGTAAAAATGTAAAAAACAAAAAAACTATTTGTTGTGTCTCTGTAATGTCGTTAACGACATTTCAATGTCATTAATGACATCGTTGATATTGTTAACGACAATAGTAATATCGTTAATGGCATTGCTTTCCAGGCAGAACATAGGCAGAATTTTCCTAAAATTTTCAAATTTTGTTTTATGTTCAGGAGGGTTAGTGGTGATCGTTCAAACCTAAAATCTATGTTTTCAAGTAGCAAAATATGTATGTTTGAAGATTTTACAAACATGAAATCGTTCTGAAAAGCATTCGAATGGTTGAAGTTGGTTCCCCTTTACCAGGATATTTTTTTACCAACTTTAACAGTTTCCCTTTTGGAACGGGTTTATTAACATTATTTTTATGTATATTTCGACTTATATTTATTTTTGCCTATAGTATTGTGAAGTGTGTTAGGAAAAACCCGAAGAAAGGAACCGAAGTTACCGGATAATCTACCCGACAAATATTCACATGTGGCATTTTCATTAAAAAAAATGGTTAAATAACGTATGTGTATAAAATGAACCCTTTTTACTTGAAAAGAAATTTCAAATATCTCGATGTTTTTAATTAGACCTCTCAGGTCTTGTAAAAGATCAAAACTAACATATTTGCAATTACATGTGATGTGTCGTATTTTAGTGCTAACCTTTGTGGATGCAGGTAGTTTAAGATAGATGAATGTTAAGATTTAATTTCCTTCGGGGTATGGCTTTTAATTTTGAAATCAAATATAATATTTGTTAGATATCAATGTATTCTAGGAGATTCTATCCCTTTGATTTCGATGTATTTAGGAAATTTGTAAACCCCCATCCCAATGATGTATTAATTCCCCCGTAGATTAGGCGCATTTAAATTTTCTACGTGTTTACTTTCCACAATTTACTTACTGCTTATGCATGTGTGATAAACTAAAATATAAATCGAAAATATCTAGTTTAGTTTGAATATTATAAATGTGGTTTCTAACATAAGTGTAATTAACTCAAATGATGACAAAGTAAGTAACTCATCCGAACTCGAATCTCTATTCTATGATATGGATTAGGCAAACGAATCTAAGTTGTGCCAAATTTTCCCACAAAAGCTGATCTGGGTGGTGACTTTATAACATAGACTAGAGATTTAGATCTCAAGTCTTTTAAGCATGAAAATCATTTTCAAGAAACACACTTTATAACAAACTTAAATTTTCTTTTTTAAAAAAACCCCCCCCCCATTCTCGTTCGAGGGGGCCGGAGCCTCACGATGACTGCGCGGATTGA
This sequence comes from Euphorbia schlechtendalii, assembly GCA_949673415.1. Lineage (NCBI taxonomy): Eukaryota > Viridiplantae > Streptophyta > Magnoliopsida > Malpighiales > Euphorbiaceae > Euphorbia > Euphorbia schlechtendalii. The sequence goes on from CATIWQ010314600.1 coordinate 11,304, forward strand.
ATGTCGTCCACTCAAAATGTCTCTATTATTGATAACAATAATCTATAAATCATTTATACATTATAACTAATCAAGATATATCACCCTAATTGCCTCTAGGGCATACATCATGTCTAACAATCTCCCACTTGCACTAGAGCCAATTGCCATGTGCTTCATGCCTTACTTGTTAACATGATGGTCATGCTTAACCTGAGTCAATGGCTTCGTTAGCCCATGCGCTAGATTTTGATCCATTGGGATGTATTATAAGCTTATATATTTTATAGCTACTATCTCCTACATGAGATGGTATTTTCTAAGTACATGTGCATTTCTCTAACTAGACCGTGGTTCCTTTGCCTAAGCAATAGCCCCATTGTTATCATAATAGATCAATATTAAATTTACAATGTTGGAAACCAAACCGAGATCACCAATAAATCCCTTTAACCTAACAGCTTGCTTAGCTACTTCAGAATACTCAGATTCAGTGGTTGAATCGACAGTTGTATGATGTTTGGAACTTTTCCAAACAATTACCCTCCATTTAACATAAACACATAACCTGATTAGGATTTGTAATCATCCCTGTTAGACTAAAAACTGGCTTCAGTGCATCCCTTCATAGATAGATCACCTTCTCCATATACCAAAAACATATTCTTAGTCCTACGTAAGTACTTAAGGATTGTTTTAACCACCATCCAATGCTTCTCACCTGGATTAGATTGAAATCTACTCATGATGCTCAATATAGGTGAGACATCAGGCCTAGTACATCCTATAGCTTACATGATGGATCCTATCCTGAAGCATAAGGTATTCCATTCATGCGTAGTCTCTCCTCTTGTGTTATCGGACACTCGGATTTAGAAAGGTTAATTGCTGTGAGATATTGGGAGATAAACTTTTTTCTAGCCAAAACCTTGTATATGTATGTACTTTGAGAAAGACCTAGCAACCTTCTAAATCTATCATGGTAGATCTTTATACCTAGTATAAAAGCTGCTTCTCCAAGGTCTTTCATGGAGAACTTCTTTAACAATCATGACTTTACAATTTGAAGTGAAGGAACATCGTTTCCTATCACTAATATGACATTGACATATAAAACTAGGAATATGATCACACTCCCACTAACCTTTTTATATGCACAAGGCTCATTAGCATTTGACAAAAAAACCAAATTATCGTATTATCTCGTCAAACCTAATATTCTGACTCCTTAACGCTTGTTTAATTCCATAAATGGACATTTGCAACTTAGGTACCATCGATCCATTCTAGGAGGTAATACCTTTGGGTTGTATCATATATACATCCCTAAATAAGTTCCAGTTAAAGAACGCTGTTTTCACATCCATATAACAGATCTCATAATTATCTCGAGCAGCAATGGCAAGGAGTATTCTAATAAACTTTGACATGGTTAATAGTGAAAAGGTTTCATCATAGTCAAAACCTTCCTTTTGACAGTAACCTTTTTCAACTAGCCTTGCTTTATAGGTAATCACATTAGCATCCACGCCAGTTTTCTTCTTGAAAACCCGTTTGCATCCTATAGGCTTAATCCCACTTGGAGCTTTAACCAAGTTTTAAAATTGATTTTCGTACATAGAGTCCATCTCTAACTTTATGGATGTAAACCATTTGCCATTTGAGCCTTCCATTGCCTCCTTATAAGTCTTGGGCTCATCATCTTCCATCAGGAATATATGCTTATCATTGATGATGAAATAACCATATCTCTTAGGAGTGATTTAAGCCTGACCTAACCTACGCAATGTCGATGTTACAATAGGTTGTTCCATGCTTTCACTTTCTTGTATAACAGGTGTAGGAACAATCAGTTGATTGTCTATTTGATCCTCTTGAGCGCCTAGCTCAAGATTGCTCCCCACTAGCTTTTGCAAGTATATGCTCCTTCTTGAGGAATTGAGCATTTCTAAAAAAATTACCTTTTATTCCTTGGGATCATAAAAGGTATAACCCATAGTCTCCTTAAGGTAACCAATAAACAAACACCTGTCAGACTTAGACCCAACTTATCTAAACTTGTTTGCTTTACATAAGTAAGACATCCCCAAACTCTCAGGTGAGAAAGTGCTGGTTTCTTACATACAACATTTCGTATGGTGTTTGATCAACTGATTTCAAGGGTACTTTATTTAGAATATAAACTACCTCTTAAGCGCATAACCCCAAAAGGATCTGCTGAGTTTTGCTTAGCTTATCATGGACTAAACCATATCGACTAGGGTTCGATTTCTCCTTTATGACACTCCATTGTGTTGGGGTGTATAAGGAGGTGTCCACTGTGAAAAAATACCATTATCCCTTAGATAATCTTGAAACTCTTGGCTTAAGTATTCACCATCTCGATAAGATCGAAGGGTCTTGATACTTTTCCCAAGCTGTTTCTCTACTTCAGTTCTGAAATCTTTGAATTTCTCAAAGCTTTTAGACTTGTACCTCATTGGTACAAATAACCATATCACGAGTAATCATTGATAAAAGTTATAAAGTAGACAAAACCCTCATGTGTCTTAACACTCATTGGACCACATACATCGGAATGTATTATTTCCAAAGTACTTATAGTATGCTGACCCTTTACTTTGAAAGGTTTCTTAGTCATCTTTCCCTTGAAACAAGGTTCGCATGCCCCATAGGATTCCCTTTCCATTGGGCCTAAGTCACCACTTTTATGTAACTTAGTTAACCGAGTCTCATTTATATGGCCTAGACAGTAATGCCATAAGTATGAAGATTACTCATTATATAACTTCTTTTTTTAACAATGTTCATATTTAGAATTTTTGTTTTAGTATCTAGAACATAAATGTCATCAACACATTCCACAAGCATAAAGAACATTATTGGGTCAAATTTTATAATTATTATTGAAAATAAAAAACTCAAATCCATCTATTGCTAAAAGCATAATAGAAATAGTATTCTTAGTGACAACAAGTATATAATAGCAATTGTTCAAAACTAAAACTAGGCTACTAGGTAAATGAAGATTATATGTCCCTACAACTGTTGCAGCAACCTGTGCTCCATTTCTAACTCTTAGGTCCATTTCCCTCTTTGTAAGCCTCCTACCATCCCACAACCCTTGCAAAGAAGTATAGATATGAGTACTACAACCAGTATCCAATACCCATGTAGACTCATAAGGAATTGTAGAGAAACTCTCTATTATGAACATACCTGAAGTAGATGCCTCACTTGGCTTCTTTTTCACTTGTTTAGAATTCTGAGCTTCTAACTAGCGTTTCATTTCAGCATTTTTCATGAGTCTTCTCTTGACCTTGAAATCCCTTGACTTTCTAATCTTTCGATCCTCATCAACAAGTTGAATTTCAAGTTTATTTCTAAACTGAATATCATAATGTTTCCTTAGACGACTTGAAAATAACACAGACCGCTCGAATAAGTTTGGGTACCCTTCCCAAACTGACACTCAGATTTCAATAAAAAAGATTGCGAATTGAATTCAACTTATAGAAAAGTTAAATCCTTACAATGTTAAATCTAAGTAATTCTCTCTGTTACAAACAGATTTGGAATGGATGTTTGTTGATTGCTTGAGTTTGGAATTTCTTGAAGCTGGGAGTAGTTTCGCACAGTTTCAGCTCTATAAGAAATTCAAGGTAATTCACCAAGTTTGAACATCTGCTTCAGTCTTCGATTTATACTTAAAGCTTTGCGAAGTAGCCATTGAAAACTTATCGAGGTTGCTGATCTTTAATTTCTCTTCTCTTCATATCTTTCGAATCTTCCCATTGGAGACAGATTCTAGGACGTTTAGAGATAGAAATTTGAACATTGAGGCGTAATAAAATTCTGTTGACAAAATCTTATTTTCTCTTCAAGCAATTCGATTGAGCGAGGGACATGAGAATGCAATGTGGAATCTTCAGATTGATTGAATTGCTGACATTGGCAGAGTTGTGAGGAGACACTGGAAAATAGCACATGTCAGATATTCTTTTTGCATTTGGATTTTAGTGAGGACATCCCGATATTCCTTACGGACACCTTTTATCTTGTGAGGACCACTGGAAATCTTCCTTAATTTCAGCATTATTTAACCTAAAAATATCTAAGGAATATTCTATTTTGCACAGAATTTGTTAGTAGCATGTGTGTCATTCTGTGTCAAAGAAAATAGCTTTTAATTAATAAAAGTTAACTCAGCACAGCTGAGTTAATATTCTTCTAAACTATTTAGTACTCAGCACAAACTCAGCTTTTCCTACTCTAAGCCGTAACTTAATTAATTACTCAGCAAAATTGAGTTGTTTTTCCTTAAACACACTCTAGTCAGCTTCATTAATTAAGAGTATACTTAGTACTCAATTACTTTCACTATCTTAGACAGTTTGCTATTTCCAAAACAATAAAGTACTGTGATGTACTATTAACTTGGGTTCTACAATCTCCCCCATTTTGGATAGATAGCAAACTAGGTAGTGGAAGAAGTTAATTGAATAAGTAGTTTAGAGATATCGAGAATACATGGAAAGTGATGTAAGACTCCCTTTTGCTGAGTGACTTCCCTTAATCAATTTAAACTCCCACATATTGAGTGAGTCATCTTCAAGTAGCTCAGCTCCCCCATACTTAGAGGATTTTTCTTCACTTTGGGACTTTGTCTTACTTCAGCTTTACTTCAAGGTTGGTTTCTAGCATGAGTTCATGCATAAAATTTTCAATACATAGCAGAAACATACATACAGCATAAATAAAGTTAAGAAGATCTTAACTTGAGGTGTGAACTTGTAACTTTTTATTAATTCAAAAAGAATGACTTAGTCAGTACATTATTTATGTCCTAAACTAAGATTACATACTGAAGCCCTGTTAAAAGTTCTTGAAAAATACAAAGAATATGGCATATAATACTTTCTATGTACAGAAGAGGAAGAGCCAGCCCTCTTATCTTGGTTAGATTTTGGATGTTGCTACTGAGGAGGCTTGTAATGGAACAGTTGCTTGGAAGATTTCCCTTATTAAGATTCACCATTCAAAGAGCATCTTCAACTACCTTCTCCCCCTTTGCTATATGACCTTTCATAATTTGTTCAAGGAAGGTATTAAAGGCATCGAGGGAAACCTTGAAGTTCTTTTGGTGGCCTATAATCTGTGGGGATATCTCTTGCTCCAATTGCTTTTTGCCTTCAGTGGTAGGAAAGTCTTGATCGTTAAACTTATTGAGAAGAAGATGGTGACATCTGGAGAGATGCGCAATCTACTCAAATCCTTAACACGTGAACTATTGAAAACATTCAAGAAGGCCTCAGAAGTCCTTTGCAGTCAATGCTATCTTTAGTTCTACCTCAATATCAAGGACCTTGGGACCTATAGATGATATACACTTTGTAGTGAAATCAATGTCCTTCACATCCAGCTCGCCCGTCTTCATCAAAGTACCGATGTTCTTCAACAGGTCTTCCACTTTGAGCTTAATGACGTTCAGCTTTATGTGAATAGTTATGCTAGTCTCAGGGTAAAGTGATTTTGTAGTAGGCAAACTTGGAGTAGGCATGTCTGGAAAAATCTTCCCCATTACAGACATAAGAAACTTCTCCGAGGAGGAGACTTTATCAGTAATGTGCTCATTCACCTCTCACTGGATGGTGTCCATTTTAGTGTGCAGAGAGTTAAGGTTGACAATAGGGGCCTTATTCATTTTAGAAGAAATTATCTTCAGCAGCTTCACCATTTCATCCTACTTGTTATCATGGAGAAACAAGAACTTTGATTGAGCTTCAATCAGCTTTTTTATGTTGTGGCCAAAATCTTTGGTTCTTTCCACCTCTTTGAAGACATTCTCGATCTTATGATCGGTTAGTCATTTTATTTTGGCCTGCTCCTCACCTAGTGTATGGATCTGTGTCACTTGAGTAGCTAGATTAGTACCCAAGAAACTCAGCAGCTAAATAGCAGCATCCACACTACCCTTTATCTTTCCTGCAATAGCATTATCCATTGTAGTAGATGTGAGGATAGACGTGATTGCTACCCCAAGCTGGGCTACAAAATCTGTCAACCCTGTAAGTATCAGGGCCATCTTATCCACCAAACTTTTGGCACTCTCTTTTGCTAAATGACTTCAAATAGCCAACAAGCTACCCTGGATGGTCTCAAACTCTTCAAAGTATAGAGATTCACTTGGCACACTTGTGTGATGTTCGAACTCAGGAAATTTTACCTTTGGTTTGGAGGATAAAATCATCAATTCATGAGCAAGTAGCACTATGCTTATTGCTCCATCTAACTCAATGGTCATCTTGAGCGCAAGGAATATCTTCTTAGCTAACTCTTTGATTTCCACCAAGAAAGACACATCAGCCAAATCCTCGTGGAGTGGCTCTCTATTGGGTTTAGTTGCTTCACAAGCTTTAAAAGTTGCCTCAACAGTCTGACCACTTACTTTTCCTTGTTGAGCATAGTTCTCAACATTGTTAACTTCCCTGACTAGAGGGGTTAAGAGGGTAGAAGATGGGTTTGAGGAAGAGGGTGGTTCAGATGTTTGTACATTTGAAGAAGTTTGGAGGATGGTTTGGTTGAGCGAAATATTAGGTATAATGGATGTACAAGGAAGAGTCTGAAGTTTAGATTGTACATGAGAAGAATGGGTAGAAGGATTATTTACTAGGGAATGACTTGGAGAGAATGAGTAATGGCTTTTTATGGGTTAAGAAATGTGAATGGGTGAGTTTTGAGTATTAACAGGTGAAGAAGGGATTTGGATAGGAGAATTTATAGATTATTTTTCAAAATCTATAAGAGTAGAAATTGAGGGATTTAAAGGATTTACAGGAGAAGGTGGGATTTTAGGATTTACATGAGAAGAGGGGTTAGGAATTTTAGGAACCTCTGGGATAGTTGTCTAACCCATGGATGGGTCAGCTTGAGGTTACTCATGCTAAGTTGAGGATTCCTCAACATGATTGAAAGAGGGTGTGGGGATATTGGGTTCCTAGGGCTCAAACTCCTCAGAAAAAGGGAGAGGGTGTCTCCAACATCCTCCTCGCTGCTCACCACCTACACATTGCGTTGTAGGGGCCTACTGGTGATAGAACGCTTACGTTGGATGCCTTTGACTTTGGAAAATGCTTCCTGAACCTCTGCTGCAACATTAGAACTCAAGGTGTCCTCTTCTCTTGACTTCTTGGCCTCGTTCTGCTCCTCTGATTCCTTAGAAAACACCATTTTGAGCTTTCTTTGGTGCATAGACTCATTGGCCACAGCCACATCTTCTATTTCTTCAACCTACTACTCAGCTTGGATCTTGGCTTCTATTTCTCATTGGTATAGGTCTTGGCCTTCACTTGTCTTCTTTGTCATTGAGGCTGAGCAAGGGCCTTATCGATTTTGGATTTCGTAGGGTTTTTCCCCCTGGACTTGGAGGAAGCAGCCTTCTGCTTTGGAGAGGAGGCAGTGGTAACTTTCTCCAGGATGCTGGATATGGGAACCTTTTCTGAGTCATCACTATCATTGAAGTCCACCATGAATCCATCTTCATCCTCCTTCAGGATGTCCACAGGCACTACTGTCGGTACACACTTCAACTTTCACTTCTGTTATGCTTTATTGTACCTAGCATGCACTTGATTGTGAACCAATTTGCAGAAATGTGCCATCTTGAATCGCTTCTTTACTAGCAGAACTGTTTCACCAGACTCCCCCAAAAACTGAGCTAAGTCCACTTTCACTATCCTCAATAGTTTGGTAATGAGTTAACCATAGTGATAGATGGTAGTTAGCTTGGTCAAATGACGAAGGATCATCACTGGCCAGTTCAGCTTTTTACCCTCTACCATATGGTAGACCACACACCTCTCAAAATAGATGCAGCTAGTCACTGAGACCATTTTTGGTAGCAACACATTCACCACTAGTTCATGGAACATCCTCGAGGTCCAACTCATCTCGCTAGCTGCTATCTCCCCTGACACATAATTGTTGGGAGCTCCCAACATTCAGGGATTACAACTGCATCTTCTTCGCCGGTTCTTCTAAGCTAGGTACCCTTGTTGGGTATGTTGAGGATGCTCCCAATTAGCCTTTTACAAATGAGGGTGGTTTTTCCCCCAAAATCCATCATCAGCACATCATCAAACCCTTGGATGGTGTAGAGGTTTGAGTAAAACACCCTGATGAGTCCTATGATAGTAGGATTGTCCAACATAAAAAAATGAACTCAGGTGTTACTGCTTGATAATCATATGCATGGTCTTATTCAGTAGCAGTCCTTCATAGATCAGCCCATTCTACTCTGGTGAAGTAAGTTCCTTCTTGTAGAGTGAGCTTTTCAGTCTTCCCCTTGGCGTTAACTACAATTTTCATGGTTGTAGTGTTCTTGAGTCTGAAAGTTGTGCGGGTAATTTCCATTTGAGAGGATTGAAAGAAGAAGAGAATTAGGGATTTAGGGTTTGAATCTGGATTTAAAAAATCAAGTAATCCTTCTCTCATAAACTTTTCACCTTATATAAAACTTAGTACCTCTCAAGGGCACGTAGAGCTACCATAGCTCAAGATGGAAATGGATACTGAGATTTGGATAATATCAACCGCCTTAGTAAAATGGTGAGTTTAGGAGAAAACAATTCTTATTCAAACGCACGTCTTTTTGAAAATGTTGAGATTTGAAAATAAATCGCGAAATTGTTCTTCACACCTTTACATTAAAATACTAATTTTGTTATCCACATGTCTTCTCAAGGCTTAGTCTCTAACACTTAGCCAAAATTTTGAGAATTTCACCTTCCTTCTTCTTCTTCAACATGGATCAGCCATACCAATTAACTGCCAAGGTACATAGAACTGCTCCTTTGGCAAAGGCTTGGTGAAAATGTCAACGCGCTATTCCTTAGAAGGAACATACTCTAGCTTGACATCTCCTCGTAGCACATGATCCCTAATGAAGTGATGTCTAATGTTGACATGCTTCATCCTGCCATGCTGAATTGGATTTTTGGATAGGTCAATTGCACTCTTGTTATCAGACATAACTTCAAGATAGTTTGACTTTATACCATAATCTTCCAATCATTTCTTAATCCATAGCATTTGTGCTACACAACTTCCTGTTGCCATGTACTCAACTTCAGTTGTACTTAGTTCAACAGAAATTTGTTTCTTACTGTACCATGAGATAAGACACTTTCCAAGGATATGATATTCTCCTATTGTACTTTTCCTATCAAGCTTATCTCTTCCATAGTCCGCATCTATGAATCCCCTAGGAGTGAAATCTGAGCTGCTAGGATACCACAAACCTGCTTCTATTTAACCTTGCAAGTACCTGAGAATTCTCTTAACAATAGCTAAGTGAGATTCTCTAGGATCAGCTTGATAACGAGCATAGTAGCACACAACATAATGTATGTCTAGCCTACTGTTCACCACTTTTCCACTGATAAATTAATAATTAATGGTACCAAGAACTTGTTTGTGAGACTTGGCTACACACGTTTCGTAAGGATTATCCTCAAATAATTGTGCTAAAAACTTGTTCACGAAAAATGTAGGTGTTGTCAATACCTCTTATCAAATAGAAAAATGATGATAACTACAAGTATACAGTTGTAATGTAGTTTTAAAAGATATCGAACCCACAGGGAAGGAACTAGGTCTAAAGATAAATACGGGAAAGTTAAAATAAGAAAATAAAAATAGAATTGAGATTTTTGGATAGGAAGATTGGAATGAAAAGTTGAGTAAATATAAATGTGATAGATGAGAGACTCTAAATACATAGATTTTCACTACGAACAACTATAGCAGATAAAACATGCAAGTTTAACAAAGATGTTACAACTCACTAAACTAATCTAACCGACTCAGTTCAAAACACTCAGATGTTCAATGATTCACCGCAAAGCAACACATGAAATAACATTTCTAATCCTAGTGCAAATGAAATAAGACTATTATATAAACCTGGACAACGTCAATACTATACTTAGTGCGGGTCGCTCTCACATAGCCACATTTAGCAAGTTACCATTCAAAAAATGTTGGCTCACTAAATAGCGTTAAATCGCAGATCTAGTGATTATACACGATATTGTTAACCCCGAAACTACTCTTAAAATTAATGCCAACGCATATAACTTGATTAACATAAAAGACTTAGCACGAAATACACATTATGACACACAGACATATCATAAACTTCAAAATAGAAAGTATAAGTAGAAAGAAAAGCAAAGTTGTAAGGTATGCAAGTGAAAGCTAAATTTGATCAAACCGTATCCACTCTTTAATGGGAGTTGTCAATTCCCACAATTCCTGCGTCTGCTTTGAATTCGGTCTCAGCCCATACATAACCTCTGCTAGGATGCTATTCTTTGCAAATATCGAACAAACAAATATTGAAGAACGAAAACTTTTATTGATAAGTGATTTGCAAGTACACTTATACAACAATCGCTCGAGAATATAGAGAAATCTAGTGATCGAAATAAGGATTCGAATCACTTAAACATTTTCTCACTAACACTTAAGAATGTAGCGACTCTATCTACACACACACTATATCTCTCTCTCACTTTTTACACTCTATACCACACTAATCAACTACACTTCTTGAATGCAAGAAATTGAAGAGGATTGGAACCCTATTTATAAAGTTTGAAGGGTTACGTCTATCTAAACGAAGGGTTGTGTCCATTGGTGAAAGATTGCATCTCTTCATTTTGATTGGTTGAGAAGCTTTGATATAATCCACAATGGATAAGCACCTATTCATGATTGTTTGACTCCTGATAGGCGTCTGTTCATTGGTAGTTGATGGCGGCTGATCATACTTATCTAGAGGTTGTTAGTTAAAAAGATAATACCAGAAAACCATCCATGTCATGACCGTGATACACATATCGATACCGTGAATCTTTGATTGGCAAACTTCTGATTCTGAAGTAAATAAGTCACGACCGCGAATGATTATCATGATAATGAATTGAGTTTTACTCAGAAATCTTCTTGTAATTTCACCGATCTTCGACAGCTTCGATCCTAAACCAAATCTTTGAGTTCCACTCATCTTTTTACACCTTTTTCACTCTTTTTTCATAGAATTCCACTTTTGATCATTTTACTCCCAAGATTTACCTAGTATCTGCATTTGCATAAAAAACAACTACATACCACGTGAAATCTTTTATATGAAGTATAAAAATGA